>DWJG01000055.1:0-12120 GCA_018248795.1 Ectomis octomaculata | reverse complement strand
CAGTCTAGTAGCTACTAATTTAACCAAAATCGTTCGCACTTTAGTATAGTTCACAAGTTAGTTGTGTTTTACAAGATTTGCGTTTACAAGCTATTTTCGCAGCAACTAACTAATGAACTCGACACGTTCCTACTTGTTTAGCCGATGAAACACTGAGTACAGACGCGTGGTGAGGGGTGCTACTCGCCCGAAGAAATAAAGTAAAAAGATTGACTCGACTTAATTACTTACTAAGCTACTCGACTAATCTTTTGTTAATTACTAGCTAGGTGCGATCTAGACTGAAAGGCTCAGTATATGGTACGACCACTATCTTAAGGAAAAGTAGGATATAAATGGAGAAAAATAAAAACAATAACAATAAGTTACAATACTACGGCCTATTGGCAAGGGTTAACTGAATTGAAAGTGTTTGAGTCAATTTAAATTCTTAAGTGGATTAAGGTCCCCCTTAATAAATTGTTTGAGTCGAGCCCGCGGAAACAAAATTTTAATCGTAAATTTTAAACCTTCCATTTTAATTAGTACAAAGTCTCAACACAATTATAAGTGCCTTATGAACAGAAGTCCGATGACAATAGAACTAATCCTTGAAAATGTTACTAAAATAATGAAATATTAAAAATTATGTCACGATTATGCTAATGTTGTTTTAGTGACATATATTAATTAATTATATATTTTTACTGACTAATACACATTTGTATTGATAAATTGTGTTTTATATTAATTGTTAAATTAGTAATTAGTAAATTAAAAATTTAGTGGCGTAAATAAGACATTAAAATGTACGAAAATAAGCAAAGCTGGTCAAGTCCTCGACGTAGTCACATACATATCTCACTTTTCATTATTTCATTTTTTGATATGGGAGCTATAGACACTGTCTTCAGAAGAAAATCTTATACTGCTAAAAAAATATTAGTTTGTATGTTTAGACATGATTATATTTACATAAAAAAATAAAACAATTAACGCTTTCTACATTCATAACCCCACATTAGGATTTCTTGTGTCGTGGGTGCAATGGAAACAATTACACAAACACCCAGACCCAGAAACAGAAATTCAAGTGGCCGGGAATCGACCTCGGGACTCGACACCGGGTTAGTTATAAATTAAGCACCTACCTAGTACACACTACAAGCATACTCAGACCTTTGCTATATCGTTATTTCTATTACTGAGCACGCACAAAGTATCATCCAATTTTATTGAAAGTACTCGAATTATAAAACGAGGTCAAATAAACTCCCGTGTGTTGTGTCACGGAAAATTTATTGTGTCATGGAATTTTTAAACCGTATGGATTTTTATCAGTTCAATGGAAAATGTGTGTAAGAAATTTAACAAATTTCTAAGAACGTAACGTCTTCGTATATTCTTGTTTGTAACATTTAATTGCCGATGGAAGAAGAAAAGGTACACATGATGGTGTGAGATGTGACATATTTCATAGATCTCCGTTATGTTCCTATTAGATGCTGGCATATATAGCTACCGATTTTTGTTTAGTATATATATGCATATGGATACACCCCTACCCTAAGTCTCTCTTCACTCGTATCTTTTTTCTATCTTAGTTTTGGGTTGTCTGAAAGAGATCGCTATCTTAGTGATAAGACCGCCTGCTGTACGAAATGTTTTTTCTTTTTCTGTATTGTAATTATATCTATTAGTGTACAATAAAGAATTTTGTATTGTATTCGTCACAAATCATTTGATTCCTGAATCACGCTATCGAAGTTTTCCTAATATCTCGCATATATGCAAAACTCCAAAGTGTTATTTATTTGGCTTAGAGAATCTTAATGTTACGGTCTAATATCTATTTATCGTACTTCTAAAATTCTTATAACTGAAATCTAACTTCATTTAGACACATCCCTCTACTGAAACCTGGAAGGTGTCTAGATCATTTATTTCACTACAGTACTTACATGCGGCCTGGTAAAACAAGATACGGATTGATATCTTGTTGGATGGCTTCAAAACTGTTAATAAGGCCTCTTATAAAGTTTAGTGACCACTATCTTATAGCAACTTAACGAATCTTCGTCAAATGGAATTGCGCTTAATAATCGCTTTATATTTCAACCACTCGCTTATTGAATTTGCATATATCACTACGCTGGTGATCACCAGTAGTTCAGCAGTAGTTCAGCATTACTGAATATACGGACTAGCTCAACGAATAACGATAGAATTATGAAAATCATAATTATTTTCATATGAAAGTAGTCCACGAGTACAAGTGGACCCTCGTTATTAAAATCAATCACAATGCAAAGAATATGTGCATGTCGTAATGAGCACGTCCTTTGAAAATATTAATGTATTTAAAATGCTTATTATATAAAAATAATAGCTTTCTGCGCTTCCATTTCCTATAATCTTCGATTGAGATTTAAGTAGCTGCGTTAGCGTAATCCTCTTAAAAATGTATGGCAAGATTTTTCTTTACGTATTAATATATAAATGCAACATATTAATTTCTCTTTTTTGCGTTGTTGCAGATGCTGTTTAAGACAATACTATCTGCAGAAGACGGCAACTTGGTGATATTTTATATATAAAATGTAAGTATATAGTTGAAACTTTTGCTTGATAAACTAATAGTAAATTCTTATAAATGTTATTTAAACTAATACAAAATAATTTACATTACAAATGATTCCACCTATGCTTACACAGACAACAATCCCAAAATTATAACGGATCTTAACTAATATATTAACGTTCTATGGGCTTACATTATAAATACATATGTAGATACTCCTAAATAAAGAGCAGATATTATACTGTAGAGATAGGATTATAATTTAAAATTGTTTGAAAATTGTCTAGTGGAAAAAATTAAAGAATCAAAAAGAAATTCCAAATTTTTTAACGTTTTTCCAGTGACTGTGTTTCCCTTAAAAATGGTCGTAAGGTTCTAAATTTATGCAACGTGTACAGCTCAATCCAAATGAATTCCGAAAAAATATATTTATCGAAATTTTGTTAGTGCTTTTTTGGTCTAGGAACTTAAACTTTTTTCTCAAATTTACCACAATATGAATATATAAAAAAAGAGCGAAAGCAACAGCTACATAGTAGAGTGAACGTTATTTTTGTCTGACTATGTCAAACATCAAAGCAGTCTATGTATGCACCTGTGTAAGATTATTGCTTAACCACTCGTTAGATTAAAATGGAGTATACTTTGATTAAATATTATAAGCGACAGGTTTTGTTCAACCTGTCCTTACACATTTCATTAGGTCTCCTCATGTTTTTTTACTCTAGCGTGCTACTTGTCGTTTGCACCAAAAATCGCTCCGCTGTTGTTGATCATACTTTCGAACCATTAGCAATGTCGACCAGCTCTTGTGTTTACTTGTCTTGACCTCTATTCCAGGAATTTTCCTCGACCTTTCATTATTACACCCTTATAGGTGTTGAAAGATATACCAGTACCATATTCAACAGTACACAGACTGAATATGAAATATAAAAACTTTACTCCCTGGAAATGTTTATCAAACAAACAAATACCTGAAGTGGACAAATTTAACATTGATTGCTATGTGATAATATTGTGTTTGCTGTCCCTCGATTATTCCGCCATTTTACAGCCTCCCATCCCTTGTTGACATTTCTCTGTTTACTTATAACGTTTGCTGATGTAAATGATTCAGTTTTATTTGTTCTTGTTATATATCTACTTGAATTCGTTGAAGTTAACGGTTCAAGACTCAGGAATAATGATAATACGTAATTTCATACCAAATAAACAAGGCAAAGTATAACAAATATTAATCAAATGTGAATCAGTCGTTTGTAAAGAGAAATTGCGTTTAGGTTTTTCTACATAGTACATATGTACATATGTATGAGGGATGTTATATTTTTCTGAAACTTTGTATTTATACTGAAACTTTATACCTACCTGTATTTTTTTAGTTTTAAAATTATATTAAGTATAATAATAAGTATGAGTATACATACAAACAAAATAACCTATGACTGTAGTAGAAGGAAATATATATGTACATATATGAGTTCCCTGTGACAGATGCATGGAACTCTAAAACAGTCTTAATCTAGATATCTACGTAAATTTCAAGCCCCACAATAAACCCTTAGTGCAATCGACAACTAATTCCAATTTATCCCTGTAAAAGTCGTAAGCTTACTCATTTTGAACTTGCTTACCATCTCTGTCGTAAACGCGTCACGACCGGCGTGAGCTCATGAGGAAGGACTTCTGGATATAAAAACATCCAACGTCAAATTCCACGTAAGTTAAGCCATTTTAACTTTTTAAGAGGCTCTCTCTGATTTCCCATACGAATGTGCTGATATGAAGTCTACATTTAATGATTAGTTCTTCATTTAAATATCCTGATTTAAATGAATAACTAATTATTTCCTTTCGACTCCTGAAACATTTTGTGTAACCTTCAACAACCTCAAAGTTTAATGAAATATAATTAGCGATAATATTATTCAGCCTCTATATACAATAACAATAATAATTCCACACATGAATCATTTCTGAGTGGCTCGACGAAATTGTTAATTCCATATGGGAGTCATTAGAGTGAATAAATTACCATACATTTCATTCGGATCGTTCTTGAAGGAATTGTTTAAGGAATTCTCCGTCTCTGGGGTCATGGAAATAAAACTAAGTAGTTAGTTGTACGATGGTTAATTAAAGCTACGACGAAACTACGCTATTCGTACAATTCAACAATAGGAATTGTAGCCGAAATAGTTTCTTTGAAAATCTAACTAAATAGTTTACCACTATACTGAAAAGGTATTTACTATTTTTTTTACTCAAGTGGCAAACGAGCATGCAGCCCACCTAATGGTAAGTGGTCACTGCCGCCCGTGACATCTGTGACAAACCTCGAATAGGACTACTTAAAAAGAATGAGAATAAGTTTGTAGCTGATGTTAATGGGAATATTAGTTGGTTAATATTCGTTAGTAATATGAATGCGGGACTGTTAGCCTGTTAGTCCTATTTGAGTATTATTCCTTCCACATCAAATACAAACACTGTTTAGCAATTTATTTAACAACTAATTATCATAAATGTTAATTCTTAATTCCAAGAAATAAAGTAATAACGCGAAGACTCGTCCCAATTTGAAGATCTCATCTCAGTCCAAAAGGCGGCGTGGAAAGTTCATTTGCATAATTTTACGTCACTGCGGTCAACGTCACTCGAGAATTGTCGCAGTAAAATGTAATGCCACAGTTAATAAAATTCAACAGTGAATTTCGCTGTTCACTGCGAACAGTGGGATTCAGTGGGTATGGCTATCACATCTGTAGGACGACAACGATGCTTTCAAACGTGGCTAAAAGTGGAACTAACGATATTTTAATGTTTTGTTTTCTTTTTTTTTCGTCTGAAAAACCCGGAACGGGGATACCTTTCGCCATCAGGGCCGACGTTATTATGTAGATCATTGTTATTTAACTGAATCCGTTTCAAAAATAATCCATTCCGCATTTAAAAAATACCATATAAACCATATATAAATTACCATATAATTATTTTTGTTTTTGTTTCACTGCTATTAATATAAATATTACTTATCTTTCCTAATAATGAATAGTAATTTAGGTTTTTATTTTTTGAAGAAGGTACTTAATTTTTTTCTTTTATCCAAAATAATCATTAGTAAGGGAAAATGTAGATACATACACACCTGTGTGTCTCCAAAACACTCACATACTAATCTTTACGTAGTATGGTATCAACAAGTTCAGTTTCTGAATAAAATAAATAAGTTTATTTAAAATTATTTGATTATACATATGTGATATGATATTAATAATATTCTTGTAGTTTCTTTAATTCTGCAATCAAATCAAATACTAACGCGCCCTCGTAGAAACGTCATTTACGTTCATTAACACCGTAGTCGGGATTTATTTACGTAGTCATTTGACTTTTGCCAAAAATATTTTGCAAGTTGTAAATGTCTACCTACTTCTTAGAATTTATAAAAGAAAAGAATAGAGAGACAACAACAAAATGAAAAATTACAATCAACTTAAAAATAAAATAAACTGAATCTTAAATCTTACATCCAAAGTCAAAATCGAAATCCCAGGTACGAACATCTTGATTTTGAAGATCATGAGGTATCATTAAACTATTATTATTTTTCCGTTCGCTCTAAATCGAGTCCGATAAAAGCGTAAACTTTTTACCGCGTAAGGGCAAAATGTGGTACGACCTTCCGACGTATGCCCTGTTGTCTTTGACACGGGGTTCGTCAAGTCAGGTGTGATAAGAGCTCTCCTTCAAAGCCGGCGATGCATTAGCAACTCCTGCGGTTTCAAATGTCCATAGGCGACGGTGACTTTCCATCAGGTAGTGTCTATCGCTAGGTTAGATATAAAAAAAAATAGATTGTTTTGATGACCACATTGTAATCAAAAAATGTATAAATGTATAATGTTTGATAGAAAAAATATCGCTATTTTTAAACAAAAATGTATTTAACAGAACCTCAATACTAGAAATAAAAATAAGCTATCTTTCAAATTATGTAAGCCAACTCTTTTATAGGGAACTGTTTCCGATTCTACAATAAAATACCAGACCACGTTATTAATCTGTCAGAAAAGAAGTTTAAACACACTGCCAAGGTGTCACTCTGCAAAAATACCCATTATAAAAGAACAGGTTATTTAAATGACATGAACGCGTGGTCTGAGGTAAAGCTGTAACTCCAGCTCCACATTAATAATGTAGTTAAAGGTATATATATATATTTATATAACCTTTTTTAAAAGTGTGTTATGAAGTTTGTTTCGCCGTTTCTTCTTCATAGCGAAATGCGTTGGAAAAGGTGGTAGCTTCTTGACTCTCAAAAGGAGTTCTGTAAACAATCTGTTTTGAATTAAATTATTTTGATATTGATTCTGAAAACGTGGAATGGTAGGTTAAAGATAATGGTAGTATCCGAACCCGGAACCAATCGAGCTATAAGTTCTACAACAGTCGAATTACATTTGCATTGTTTGCAATTCCAAAAAAGACATGCACAATGCAAAGATCGAAATTGGATCGGAATAATTGTTCCGACTATTGAGTTGGCACGGAATTGTATAAATTAATTGGCAATGAAAATCATATGAAAATTGATGTGACTGCTTGTTATTTCCCTATTCGGGTATATTCATGGACCAAGTTTTTGTTCCGTAGAAGTTATAGTTCAAAGGTTATATCCTTGCTCTCCTAAACATAGTTTAAGTGTTTATTCTGTACGAGCAGTCCGTCCGCGACTTCGCCCGCATAGAATTTGGTTATTGTCACCCTTGTCGGTCAAAAAATCTAAAATAAGCTAATAATAAATCTTAAGCTATGTGCTTAAGTTACTTCTTATTAGATCAGCTATATGCCGGTGAAAGCCCCATCAAAATCGATTCAACTGGTCTAAGGGTTAGCCGGAACAAACAGACCAAAATGTTATTTTTCAATGCAATACAAAGTACATACATATGAATTTAGTAAAAAGCGATTATTTTAATATTACAAACAGACACTCCTATTTTATTTGTATAGAGTATAAAGTTCAAAGGCCTATAACACCCTGTCTGTGGTTCGAATTTCATGCATGTACTAATTTTTAGTCATACTTCGTTTAAAAATTAAAAAAAAAATGTATATTCTGTTCTGGTCTTTTCTGTGTAGAACGACATTGTGATAAGATTAACGTCGCTGAAATGTCTTCAAAGTATCACTTCGCAAAGGTCTGTGACGATTATGCGTAAAATAGTATGTTAATATGTATAAGTAAATAAACCATAAAATAAGATAAAAATATAAAATAATAACTAAATTAAAACTAAAGAAAAAAAGAAAGAAAGTGAAAGAAAATAAACCAAGGAGTCATAAATACATAAAAAAGCGCATTAATAAAAACTATTTTCTTATTCTCTATGGCTTGCAATACGTTAATTGTCTATGATTACAATGAAATGCTACGAAATAAAAGAACCAAATCTCGTTACAGCAAACTAAAGGGACATTTAATATCATAACTGCATATAGAATTTTGCAGTTTTGGCAAAAGGATAAGAATATGAAGCAATTTGCATAGAAATGAGCTGAACTCGACTGCGTATAAGATTTTAAGTGAGTATAAAAATTTAAATGTTAATCCGTAGCGAGAGTGGATACGGCGAATTACAAGAGGAACAGTGTTGGTAAAATCGCTTTTTATAAGAATTACCAAGTTTTTTAAAACTTAAAATTATTCCTAGCTAGGGAGTTATTACTACGAGAAAGACGAAGTAAGTACTTCTCAATATATAGTGACCGAGCTTCGCTCGAATGATAGTGTTTATGGTCATTAACTGCTATCGGTTATCAGGAGAAGGTTATTAATGGCTATCTACCTATTGGCTACCGTTTGGAAATCGAATCAATGTATTCCATCAGTTTGTAGTAGTTTTTCATTACTTGAAGATACAGATTAAACGATGTCTTCTAAAAATTGAACTTAGCTATATCGCTTCATTACTCCCAAAACCCCCACATACTAAATTATATGAAAATCGAGCCGTTTCCGAAATTTAGAGTATATATACCTATATACAAGAATTGTTCAAGACACGTGGCTAACATGCAAGACCTCAGAGATATACTAATTTATGATTGATCTTGGATATCACTAAAATGTTTTTAGGATGTTACGCGTTACTGGTAGATTATTTTTCTTCCATTTTACAATAGAAGCTATAAAAACAAAACATTCTTAGAGTGATATTAACTCCACATTAATTTCCTTTATGTCATGAGTCAGTTCTTTTATAAGCTATCTATGTTTCAATTGAAAAAGATAAACTTAAAGAAAAGAGGATTATCCCACTCGCATTTTTACTCAACTTCGAGTAGGACTTACTGTTAGGTACTAACGATTACTGAACCATCGAGTGATACATTAACATTATAGGACTGACTTATGCTAACAGTCCTTACGCCCATAACAATCATGAATATTATCTTACTAATATTCCTACTAACATCTACTACATTTTTTTCTAACACTCCCTGTTCGAGGTTTGTTACAGATTTCATAGCCAGTAGTAGTCGCTTACGATCAGGTGGGCTGCATACTCGTTTGGTACTTCAGTGTTATAAAAAAAGATCGACCCAAAAACGTTAAAAAGGTGCTAAGCGAAATCACGACGTAATCAAATTAAATGATCCACCTCGCCTTAGGATTCCCGACTAAATTATTCAAACCGCCACACGCCATACGAGGCACGCAGCCAATTTATCCTGAATAATTTAAACAGCCCAAATTCGAAGTTCACTCAAAGTCGAAATGGTCATTTACAATTTAGTAGCATTATAGCCTCCGATGGGGTTTAAGCGCAAACCCAGTCGAGAGTGATGAATGAATTATATATGGAATCGTACGAATGAGAATGTCGCCGGGCGGCAGGTGAAAATGGGACAGGAATTTGTTGGCTCATGTAAAGAATGTCCGTATTGAACAGCAAAGCTGACTCCAACCTTAACACGTACACAGAAAGTTGGCTTCGAATCGAACGGAAATCACGTGAAATTAGACACTTCGAAAATGGTCGGCTAATTTCATCGATCAAGTGGAACCGATTATGTTTACTGCATTTGGGACGTATTTCCTCGTTTGCTGCGTCATTTGAAAGAAAAAGAAAGAAAGAAAATAATTTATTTTATAAGAACGTACAATTTACCAGACATTACGTAACTTTTGGAAAAGAGAAGATAATAATATAAGGCCAGTAAAAAAGGCGATTGTAATACGCTTACGATAAAAGGCTGCTGCTCAGTCCAAGTCATGGTGAACCATGATTGCTGGTTTTCAGTGGAACCAGCGTAGACACACGTTTATACCTTCTTTAAAAAAACTGGTAGAAGTGCTACCAGTGCTATAACATAGAGGGACGCAGAAATGACCAGACTAAAACAGAAAAGTACAAAAATAAGAGTTCTCTTTCTGCAATGTTTACTAGTCGATGGAATTTTTCGGTACCATGAGTTTACTTACCCATTTGCGATATCTTCGATAAATTTTATGGGAATAATTATAGAAAGTCGCATGGGGCACGCGAAAGGTTATTTACGGCAGAGCTCATAGACAAAGTAGATCTATCAGTTTCGTTATTGTCGAAGCACAGATCGTACGACCAAGAACCGTTCGAACTTCCTCCGGTTTTTTTATAATACTGAAGTCGTTAACAAGCATGTAGCTCACCCGATGGTAAGTGGCTACTGCCGCCTGTGACATCTGTGTCAAGCCTCGAATAGGAGTATCTAAAGTCTATTAAAATAAGTTAGTCTTTGTTAACGGGAATATTAGTTGATTAATATTTATTACTAATATGCAAAGCAAACTAGTGTAATAATTACTACCTACATTTTATTAGTAGTAGTTAGTGAGTGTGGCATAAAATATTTGAAAAACCGTGACTGTTAAACTTATTTCTTCTCTTCATTACTAAGATGTGTGACACACATAAAAACGAATACACGAGCACCGAGAAATTACGATGCATTCGAATACTGAATGCCGTTAAGATGTTTAGTTTCCACGTCTTCCTTGTAATCCGGTAACCACACCGCATTTCGAGGAACATACGATTCACTAGATCTCCCTTTATGAGTAAATTCGAGGAATGTTATGTCGATTTTTCTTTCTTTTTGATTGCAAAATATCATAGATCATTTTTTCCCGTGATATTTTTTTCCCCTAAAAAATGTTTCTTTGTTATTCTTGATATTCCTTTGTTTTTGATTGGAATGGTAAAAATAAGCTTTTGTCCCCTAATTGTAACCCTTAAGGGTGGGGTTGAGCCGCTTGGAACGTTACGTTCTAGAGTAGCGTCCACGTAGGATCACAAGCCCGACTCAGTCAACACATGACCGGTTGGAGTAGCACCGCTTAGAGGAGACCTATGACCAGCAGTGGATCTCGAAAGCCTGATCTGATGGACGGATAGATGAAGGGTAGAATTCAAGAATATCCTTTGTTCTTTCCTTCCATCTATCCTCTTTTTTCTTTAAGAAAGAAGAAGAAGAAAACATGCTAATCCTCTCTTTCTTCGAATAAAAAATATTTAGATAAGTACATAAACATCGTGACACTTCGATGCAATATAATATTAGATGCCACCAAGATGGGCGTCTAATTCCCACGTCTCCCTGAAAACCGATAAGGTGCTTACCGCAATTCGAAGAACATCGGATGCACTCGATTTGCTCGTATTTCGATGACATTTCTAAAATCCCGATCGTTCCATATACATACTAGCGTTAATACCGTGTTTTGTTCCTTTAAGGAGCAAATTCGAGAAATCCTAATACCGTTTTTTATTACAAAACTAAAAAAATGTTCCTTGAATAAGAACACATTGAGACGAGTACAAAAAAACCCAGACGGAGAACACAGGCCAATATTGGAAGCCGTCATCTACTATCAATCTTATCCCCACATCTTCCCGTTCAAAAAACATATTTTTGTCAGTCATTCAATGAGTGGGTCGTCCTATTTTCCGTGGCGCTATCGCCTCCGGTCAAGGCTCTATGGGCCTCGACGAGGCTACTACTGCCCTCGGAGATATGCACCGACATTGGGCAGGAGAAAGGTGAATGGGCCTGTCAGTTTGTAAGTCCACCCGTCCGCTGCTTCTTGGCGTCCTCAAGATATTGTAGAGGATCTACCCTAAGGGCTCCCGCAGGAGCGGCCCTCGGGTTGATGGACGTGGAGGGGCGCGAAGCCCTTAAGGTGAGGATGTGGTACGTTGTCCGCACGAGCAAACATGCCCGCGGACAGACGCGGCACAAGTCCCTCGACGCTCTCGACATTCAGGTCGCGTGCCGCCACGTCATTCCTCACGTAGCGCCCGGCTCCCACAACTGTTCGCAGAGACAAATTTTGCTGCGCTCGGAGACGCTTGCGGTGCGACTTAGCAGCCAACGCATACCATGCAAGCGCGACGTAAGTCAACCGGGAGAACGTACGTCTTGTACACCCTTAGTTTAATAGTGATGATGTACAAGACGTTTGTACGATATTTTGTTGATTCTAACATTGCAAACCCTGGTTAATCCAT
>DWJG01000054.1:0-12265 GCA_018248795.1 Ectomis octomaculata | reverse complement strand
ATTTACCACGCCATCATTAAAAACAATTAATTGCAAACATAATAATCTCAAACCTATAAAAATTACTAACGTCTTTTTTACATATTTATACAACCTACTATATTAAAAGTAAAACACTACGTGGGTTTTCAAATTACGGCATTCGCGATTCCTCTTTACCTGGCACTTTCTCACCCTACATATGCTATTGACGTGGTTTATCGAACATTCTCGTTGAAAAGTGTATTTTACATTTTCATATTATATAGATTTTGATAAGAAGTATAAAACGAATAGCGACATAAACAGGAGAAGATTTGCTGGCGTAAAGTCTATAGAGGTGTTTCTTTTATGGGCCTCTTCTAATTACCTGGGTCTCTTACAATGTTCCTATCCCATTACAACAAGATAATTAATTTCTGATACGCGTATAACTTCAATTGGATAGGGAATGCCCTGGACCCAAACGTGATTGTTATAATTCTTATTACTAAGCCAATTATATATACTTTTGTTCGATTTTTCCCTAATTTGCGTGTTCCTACTCCGTTCTCAAAAGCGTGAGGTGCTCAATAGCAATTGTTATAAATTTTCATTCCAAAGTAGTTATTTTAAAAATAAAATAAAACATATTTAGGAAATGCAGAGTTAGTATAAAAATAAAACTAGATAGAGGAAATAATTAATGAAGTTTTAATTTTCTCGTCAGTAATATCATTATGTTAAGAATTACTTTTTATTTTGATTCTAAGCTCATTTTTTGTATGTTTTTTTTAACTTTAATTTTTTTTAAATTACATCTTTAAGTTCACACTATAGCAGACTTTTTAAAAGGGGGCGAATTTAATGTCTAAAGCGTACTCTATCATTACCATAACCTACAAAAGTTAGAAAAGCAACGATGGTCCTAACAAACAAAAGTTTAATAAATTAAATATATACTTAAGTCTAATGGAGTAAATTATTTATCTGTCTGTACTTATTTGTAAGGTTGTGGTTAAAATGACACTTCAGGTCTGATTTTCCGGACTTCAGATTTTCTAGAGTTACTTGCATATTATAATATAATTACCACTTGCTTTTTACGAAGATGTGTAAGGTTCAATAATTCAAACTTGGCGGTGGACTATGGTCTAAATTCTTCTCATTACAAGCGGAGACCCGTTCTCAGTGGCGTTTGTATAAAATATCTATATCTTTCTTTGCTGACCGTACACGGTGATCAATGGAGGAGTGAATTTTATGTAAATGGGAACACTATTGCTTTGCTCGTGCTGTAGAGCCATTCGTGGGAAAATATGCATACAGACATCGTAAACCTTTGGTTACTTCACAACTTTTGCTAGGGTACCGTACCTCAAGTGTGTTAACGGAACCCTATTAAAAAGAGTTCGTGGTATGTCCGTTGTCCATTATCCATTATAGTAAGGCACTTAGATTTTTACACAATGACCACTTACTTACTACTTATTAAAACAAATACTAAAAAAATAATAAACGTTAAAGTAAAATTTAATAGAGATACGATACAAGAAACTGGTATTATGGACGATTTTTCAGCTTATCTTTTAAACCGATATATTTTGAACCGATGTACAGATAAAGTGTCTATAACACTAACATTTTCACATCATGTCTTTTACTATAGCAACAGCCGTCTTAACAAAAATAATGGAAATAAAGAAATTAATTATTTACAACCCTATTTATTTAAATATTACACTATATTATGGGAACCTCCGTGTGCTAGTCCAATACGTGCTTGGCTAGTGTTTACTTTTTTATATACGGTGTACCCGAATGGTACGTGTAGAACATGTTATGGGGCCGGTTTACAACCTTTTTATGTTGTGTGTAACGTGCTCGCTATAGAGTATCCAACGAGCAATTTATGTTTTTTATGGCGATTTCGACCAAAACAATCTCTGGAAATAGGGAAAAGATTGCATCAATTGAACACTTTGTTTTTATGTATGATCGGTACCTAATTTAACGGTATATTTTCTTTTTTACTTGGTGTAGTATAAGGGCAGTTACAATAAACAAAATAATACCAATAAAACATATATTTATTGGTATTATTTATTTCTTAACATAAATTTTATTCATTAGCGTAGTCTTCGGTTGCGGATGGACAAAGAAGACCCTCAGACCTACTTCGTATCCGTCTAAGTCTTAAATTATTTATAATTACCTCAATTTGATATTACAATATTAACTACTGTTATTTTTTTAACAGTTGTTAATATTGTTATTATAAAATTAGAGCTGTGCAAAATACTGTATCTTGTTGAATTACTAAATCAAAATCAAAATATTTTTATTCCAAATAGATTCTTTACAAAGACTCTTTTTGAAAGTCAATAAGCTACTAAAATATCGATGTTTTTTTATTTATTGTCAAACTCCTGGTAACATACATATGTGTAAGTGTGTTGTGGTGGTCTACATATGTATGTACTTGTTTGCTACTATTATTATATAAAAGTCATGAAACCCGAAACTTCGGATGAAACTATTGATTTCATGCTTACAGAATAGACTGCCTAAACAAAGTGACAGAACTTTCATCCCACATTTTCTATCTTATGCATTAAAGAAAACTTTCCAGGCAGGTCTCCGGTGGCTGGTAAACAACACACTGGAGTCCAAAACGGTCCCGAAGGTGGTCAACCGTATAAAAGGGACTATTATACGTCAACGCTACTTCTCCGAGAGACCGTTCGACGTGTGGTCGAGAACTGTTGATGGCGTTACGGGCTGTTTCCAGCAATTGTTGGCTTTGGATACTGATAAAAGTGCTATTAGTAAGTACTTCTGAAAAATTACATCCAATCGATCAATCTGCTCCTCAGTCAATACTGAGGTCAATACACACAAGATAGCTGTCATGTGTTTGCTTTTGGGTGTCAAAGCTTTTAACAAACCAAGCAGCCAGCCAGGCAGACAAGCAGCAATATTAATAATTTGTATTGCAGCCATTTAAAAGAGTGCCAGCAGTTTTTTTTGCCGGCTTTTTTCTTCCGGTTCACATTGTTTTTCCGAAATTTGAGTGCATGTTAAAACAAATTTTAATTCTTTAAATCCAAATAAAGTTCGACTATACATATAAGAGGACGTAAGAGCAATTACAGCCTAAGTAACTTTAATAATAATAATAGTAATTTATTTGCTAGATTTAGGTACAAAATTGATGTTAGAAAATACAATCCCGATAAATCCTGTCCAAAGACATACTAATACTTATGTCAAAACATTAAATTAATTAACTAACAGAATTAAATCATTAATAATATTAGTTATTTCATTTGATTATTATAAAAATAATTTTTAAAAATAATATATTGTATTGTTGTCCATTATTGACATATCAGAATATAAATAAATACTTATAATATCACAATATAGATATTTATTACAAGACCGACTTCGAGGATTATACTCTATTCGAGTAAACAAGGTCTAACTTTAATATCCACTTTCACAGAGGCCGTAAGATGAACTAACAAACAACAAATCTAAATTATCTAAGAGGATCGCCTTAAAATGAGAAATTAGTATGTAGTCCTCAATATGGCAAATTTGCACATTCTTCCTGGACATAGGCCTCCTCTAAACGGTGCCACTCCAACCGGTCTTGCACATAGTAAATATAGTATAATGATTTGCACATAGACTTTTGTTCTCGCGTGTGATAATTGCTTTTTTTTATAGGCAAAGCGGTAACGAATGACGCGGTTATGCAGCTGCATATGATAGAGACGGTGGACGGGCCGTTTTTGCTGCAGATGCTGTGGGGAAAGATGATATCTGCAGAACTTCGTGTCATTGACGCACACCTTCATAGATGGATCGTCTTCCTCGACCTCATCCATCGTGGACAGCCTGCGTTCTATCTCCGATTGTGCAGTTTTTGATATCAGCTTCTTGTGTTTAACGCTGTTAAGAATTTAATTTCCATTACTATTTGTAGTCTTTTTATCACTCGTTTTTACTTAAATTCTATTGGGCCTAGACAAATCTCATGAATTGGTTCAGGCTGTGGAGATTATTTCATACTTACTTTTTTTTCCCACCCTTCGCTTTGGGATCCTTTGACTCGCTTCGATTTTTAACTGTATTACTATTGTTAACTTGCTTCCAAATCCCAGTTTTGTTTACCTCTTCCGAGATATTAATTGATGTCAGAGGTATATTCATGATGTTACCATTGATTAAGGGAATTTGTAAATTTTCTTGATATGCTGGTGGGTTGCTTTTGTTGTTGGCATCCTAGAATGGAATAGCTTAAGAATTGTCTTTACAAGCAAACATTATCTACAATCATTTTACAGTGCAAAAGTGCTACGTGAAAATGATGTGGAAATATTTACACATTGACATCTACTTACATTTGCACACTGATTTTAAAATAATAGCGCCAATAACATTCACAGCAGAAAGGGTAATTAATGATTGGCAAAATAAAATACGGTTGAACATCAACGAAATACTGAATTTATTACCAGATCAACAATATATGAATAACAAAAACTGTGACTACACGCTTATGTGGCAGGATGACGAAGGAACGAAAATATGGTTTGCCGAAAATGATGTCTGATCAGTTCCAACCGCAAAGACGTGAAAGTTTCGCATGCCATCCCACCTCAGCATCGCCTAATTCCCGGAGTTCGTCTTGATTGCGCTTTGTAATTTCTGGCATAACGTCATCCAATATCTTCATCTCCCTCCTAGTGAAGAAGAGATCCAAGGCTTTTCTGATTCCGATCATGACAACCAACATCAGTGGGAATAAAATAGATGTCATTGAGAACGATTTGATCACCCACAAACAGACGAGGCAAGCCAATTGTATGACTGTGAATAAGTGTACGCGACGAATTGGAACCTTTAAGAAAAAATGGAATTAGAGATCGAATTATGTATATTATGTTTATTTTATAATTATACAGAATTATGTAATAATCTCACCTGTCTAAGAAACATATGGTCAGGTTGATATTTTTGTGGCATAAACATAATCAATATTCTGTCGAAGAATTGAAGTCCCTTCAGTGATGCTACTCCCATATAAAGAAAAACTCCAAATAACACTGGCATCGGTATATTTCTCAAAACTGGAGTTAATACTACTGAGCATCCAATGGTTAAAAATATAAGAATGTGCGTGACTCTTTGTTCTCTCACACCCAAAAATTGTGGCTTTTCCCCAGGTGCAGCACATTCGGACTCCACTTTCAAAGAGTTTACGTGATTAATGCTCAAAACTGTAGCTGCTACGAACCACGGTAAGCCCATAACTGAGCAAATTTGAATCAAGATTGCCAGCACAAATAGATCCAAGTGATATCCACATCCCTTTTTCAATTTGTTTTCTTTGCGGTTAACAATCACAGCTGTAATTTGCTGATCCATAAATATTAATATAGTTCCAAGTAAAGCTGGTAATATTGCGACCAGAGCAGAGTAAAACGGGTTTCCATTAAATGGTGTTATGATCCAATTTCTTGTCGGTAAAGTCGGTTTGAACTCTGAGGGTACTTCGAGTTTTGGAGTCTTGACTCCAACTTTATAGTCCAGAAATGACATTGATAAGATGGCAATTATAACTGAGAAGTCACTTATAATTGACCTTACCTGATAGACATAGAACAAACATTTAATGAAATAGGTCTACAATGAATAAATAACATTACTCAAACTTAGTAATTACCTTTGAAGGAAAGAACAAAGAGTTCTTAAAGTCCTTCAGTATTATTGAAATAGTAAATGTGCCCAAGAAAAGTATAATAGACATCAGGTACACATCAGGGATGTATACTTTTGTATCGCAAGCGGGACCAGACAAGGTTCCATTTAATAACTGAAAGAAAAATAAATTAGCTAAAAACATTGTAGATTTAATTTCTTTAATGCGAGTGTACGTTACTCTCACACATGGTAGATATAAAAAAGCAATTAGTGAAGTACCTGACACGAGGTTCTATCCATAGACGTCCAATTAAACTGTTCCGGAAGTTTAGAGTAATTACTTGGTAAACAGTAGCAGTCATAATTGAGATATTCATCAGAACGTGTCTTCAGAGGAAATTTTTTGCCGATAGATATAACATTTTCCACTGCCTAGAAATATGTAATAATATTACGATATTTTCTATAAAAAATCCTGTTTGTTACGTGAAAAGTATAATACCTTATATATGAATATAAAGGCTATCAAAGTAGCAAAGTTCTCCTCGGTAAATCTTGTAATATAGCATACTAGGGCACTGGCATCGATTGCCACCAACACTATCAATATTATCGTAGTCCACGTTCCAATACAAAATCTGAAAGACATGTAATCCCAACCGATTTGCTTACAAAACTCAAACACAATCGTTTCAAATACCAAAACAGGTCCGGTTGACCCTAAAATTGTTAACGGTTGCCCTGAAAACAATCCGTATCCCATCCCACATACAAAACCTGATACCAATGATTCCATGGCTGCCATATTTTTACCAGTCGCTTCACCCAACAAGCCGCCGAAGGTAATTATTGGAGACAAACAGGCAAAGTACAGAAATATCCATGACGCAATACACTGTAATGCCAAGGCGTCTTTAAAATCTGACCAATACCAGGGCTTTTTTCTTTTTAAATCATTTATCAAACCTCCAAATAATTTTCCACTTCTAGCTAAACCTGATTCTTCACGCTGTCTTTGTTCTTCTTCCTCCTCATCCGGCTCGTCTTTTGGATTATTATCATTAGGGCGTTTCCGTGGGTCTTGAGAGGGAATGGCGGCTGGAGGTTCAATACGTATCGCAGGGTCCCATTCACCAGGCGGCAAAACAGTTACAGCATCAAGAAACTCATCTATACCCGCTAGTAAATGGTCTCTCTTCTTGGCTCTGTAAGCGACTTCGTGGAAGATTTCATCAGACATTAATGTGGCCATAGCACGGCCTATTTCGTGGAAGCTTGAATTGCTGTTGGGTGGTCCTAGTAGAACAAACATAAATCGAGTCGGCACCGGTACTTCAGTTAAATCTCCCATTATAGTACCGGTTTTAAGTCTGACAAAGGCTGATAAAGTTTTTTCTAGGAAATCGACTTCGCCGACTAGAATATTTGAAGCTTCGGCTCCGGGCGGTATTTTGCGCATGAAGTGGGTATTACATTTATGATTTATATCTCCATTCATATGTAGGTCTCCGGAACTATGATTCCGATTCATTGAAACATTGCTTGGGCTTTTTACCATGCCTTCATCGTGAACTGCACCTGAAATAACGTTAGAAAAACTTAACATTATTTTAATATGACTCGAACAATGCAAGAGTTGACAAAATAGCTAATAGTGTGATGTGCAAATAACAAACATACAAAGTTTCAAATTGTCGTTTAAAATGATAATTTACAAATGACATGATAAATTTTAAAAGTATGTTTAATTCCGTATAGCATACCTCGAGTGATTTTAGTAAGCACGAGCGAAAGCGAAACAACATTTAGTTATAGATTTAAATTAACAAAATCTGCGTTTAGCTAAACATGGAAGTAATGAGATGACGTTTGTTTTATGTGATGAAAAAAATTCGTATAGAGAAAAGTAAGTTGAAACAATAAAAGAAAAAGTGTTAATAATAAATAACATTGAAGAAGACATGTTAAGGATAGCGGTTACCCGCGTTAGGGATGCCTAGGAAACGACCGAAATCTCCTTTGTGAGAATGCCCGCTTGTTGTGCCTCCTTCCTCCACTGTAAGATACATAATGCCAATTTGTCACAAAGGATTTAAATTTAGTCATCCGTTATTATATTACAAAAGGTTATTAGTAACACGACATATAAATACCACGCCGTATATGTTAAGTTAATTAGCTTAGTTCGTAGTGCGTGCGTGTAAGGTCAAGGAGCGTGAATCGGTGAGCTGGTGCACGCTTTTTACCGGTTCCCATCTGACCTGGAACAGCTAGATAAGGGCCTCTGGTATCTGCTGCTGGAAGTAGAGCCGTGTGTGGTGACGAGGAGGGCCCCCGACAACTCCGCGATACAGAGCGTCGAGAGCCACCCTCCTGGTTATCTGACAGGATAACGTCATATTATCCATTTAATCCGTGTTCTTGACATTCAAAAGTGGAACACAAAATAATAATGAATATAAGGTTTCGACGTCTGATGAAAAAAATAACTTACTTTTACAAGATGAATGATTTTTTCCAATGTCAGCCAGTGATCGAATGAGCGGTAGTCTGGACATATTATTGTGATTACGTTTTTCATACTGATGTCGGTGCCTTCTTAGCAGTGCATCCTTTACTTTTTCTCTGCAATCGTACGCTAAAGCACCTTCAACGACCATGTGGTCTAAAACACTTTCAGCGACTTGCTCTAACGAATGTGCTTCCATATCAAAAATCACTGATCCATTTAGGATCAGACTTCGTAGCTCGAAAAGCGAATGTAGAGATAACGTAGCAACATGTGGCTTGGACCATCTATTACCACCCTCTTCTACATCCTCCTCAAATTTAATCCAGCGAGCTGTTTCCTTCCATTCAAGTTCGTCTCCATCTTTGACAAGCTCTTCCATTTCAGAAAACAACGGATGAGATTCGAGCGTTGCATCATCAATGTCTTCCCCGAGGATGAACTGAACTCTCTGAGCTGGCGGAGTGACTGTAAATCGACCACAGTTATTTAGTACTAATAAAGTTAACACAAGTTCAAGAAACTAGTTTGTAAATAAATAAGTAGACGTCAAAATAATAGCTAAGAAACATGCATAGAATTGGCTTAAAGGTGGTGTCGGAGGGGCTGTTGAAGATCGAAGATAAAGGTCCATGCTGATCAAGTGACGATGGTGAATGCGATGGTATAATACACAAGAAAAATACAAATACAAAACATAAGAAAAACCTAAAAAACGATAGGGTTTCGATTGTTTTGTCTTACGTGTTTCTCCATCATCCGTCACGCTTAATCTTCTAACTCGAGCCATTATTGCGGGGCCTACGGATTGGAATTATTCTATTTCAACGTTACACATGTACGCTTCCGAAGTATATTTATCTTGCTGAACTGAACAACGTATTCTCAATGGCATGTGAGAGTGAAATGTGAACATTTACGTCTTCAAACAAAATAATACTGAAGGTCACGGCATCTCGTTAAGTATCTTGTCTGGATTTGTTTTGTATGTAAGCTAACGAATGCTTTCATTTCGTATGAAGGTTATTTTACGCAATTTGTACATAATGTAATAAACAAGCTTGTTCAGTTACGAGGAGAGAATCTGTGTTTATTTTCGGAACAACTTTTCTTAGAAGATGAATTCAGCCAAAGTAACGGAAACAAAATTGTTATTTAAGGTTGATTATTTTAAGAAGTATTCCTTTTCTGAAGAAGCTCCGTCTCAGTTAATAGGTCAGTAATCGACGAACTTATATTTATAGTTTAGTAAATAGTAACGTAATAAATTCTAGTTTCATCATTTATAAATATATGTAGTTAGTAAGGTAAACGCAGTGAACAAGTCAATGACGCAATTAGCCTTTTTTTAAGCGGACAAAACCCTTATAATTTTCTTAAACGGATATATGCATAATATTTTTTTCTATCATTACAAATGACTTGTCTAGGAACACATTTGGGTTTTTCTGTGTGTATGTCAAAGTCTTTCTAGATTGTATCCTATGTATTATTCTAATGTATAATACTGAATTTTTTTATCTAAATCAATTCAGTAGATTTTGCGGTAAAGAGTAACAAATATGTATCTTCACAAACCTTCACATTTAATTATAACTAGCTGTGCCCGCGGCTTGGTCCGCGTGGAATTTAACAAAAAAATTAAAAAAAAAAACCTGAAATAATAGTAACTTAATACTTATTACTCCAGTCAGTGAACGTCCCGACATTTTTTGGGACTTTCCGTCCTTTCGGTTCAGCCGTTTCAGAGACAGACAGACAAAAATTGTTGAATATGTTGTTTTGGTATATGTACCGTTGTTTGTACATTTGGTATTTTAATATAGATAACAAACAGGCACTTAATTTTATTTATTTGTTTAATTTGTTTTTGACAAATATTGACATTTATACGATACTAACCTCACTCAATTGTTTTACCTACCCGAACCCCTCCACCAACACTTAAACTTTGTGGTATGGTATTAAAGTTCAAATTGACTTAAGTATTATTACGAATCTTTTGTATGGCTATATAAATTAGACTTTTTCAGGCAATCTTTTAAATTTTTCTCTTCGCAAGAACCATACTCGTAGTTCAAGGAACATAATAAAAAAGAATAAGCGAAATCGGTTCAGTTATTCTCAAGGTTTGCGCTTAGCAACACATTGAGCGATTCATTTTTATATTATAGATTACATATGAAATAAATATGTATTTGACAACTCATTTTAAGCTTATTTCATAGAAACTGGAATTGATAAAACCGTCTGCAGCAAGATAAATCGGGTGAATAAGTAATTAGCTTAGCTGCGGCAATTAATAATCGTCGCCGGTTTGTAGCAGCTGCGGAGACGATATAAAAGTACATTTAGCTGCACAGACGTTTTTTATACTTATATATATCTGGTCCTAATTAACGCTGCAGCGTGCCATCTCATTTTAAACATTTGGAATCTTTTGTTCCAAGCTGTCCGGTCGCTAAGAACTGCTTTGTTCGCGTACGATGTTTAAGGTTGTATGGACGGGGAGCCGAGACCGCCGGTTGCGAATTGCTAGAACTGTTTTAACACGACAATCTCATGCTTTTTTACTTAGTATTTGTCGAGTCGTTGCATTTGCTCAGTGTGATTGATTTAAAATGACTTATAACTTTTTGTTGTTGACAAACAGGTATCTATTGTTTTATTTTTGTTTTGTCAAGGAATTATGGTAGAGACCCTGATAATGTCCACTTCTCACAACTCCACGTTCTTATAATTAAAATTCGAACATGTTTCTACTTTATGAAGAACAGGAAGTACACGTGTTCAAAATTTTAAAACGCTCTTTTGGAAAAAATGTGTTTTGTAAATAAGGTTAAATTAATCTACGTAAGGAGTATGGACGTTATTTATTACAAATTTTATTTAGTTCATTTATTGTATTGTCTGCTTAACGCTAAAGCAATTGTTTGTATAAATACAAACATAGATAGGTACAGAACAATATTACATGATAATATGTAAAAAGTACAGTATTCAAAATGCGGTTTTATCGCTTCATTAGCAATTTCTTTCAGAGTGCAAAATCAAAAAATACATACACCAAAGTCATCAAAATCCGTCCAGTCGTTTGAAGGAATTCACACGTACACACACAAAGATTTACACAAGACACACACGTACAATAATTATATATGGCATAAAGCATTCAGACAAATTCCAATTCAAAAAGTTTTATACATTATAAGGTATCGATACACTCAATGAACATCATAGTACAACATCATCATAATTATGTTTGATCATCGGCTACAAGCGCCTCTCTTAGGCCAAAGTGTATATAGACCGGAAGAAAAAAGCTGGCAGGAAAAAAACTCCCAGCATTTTTTTAAAAAGAACAGTTATACAAGTTCACACCACTGCACGGCTTTGGCACGACAAACACACGTGACAGCTTTTGTGTGTGTCAATATTGTTCGCTACCTTTAGCTTACAAAATTGGATAAACTATTACTAATACATTTGAAGTATTAACAGCCCAGTTGAGTTGAATTCAATCCCAGGCCTTTTTATCGTTTAAATTAAACAATATTATATTCATCATTTTTACTTCAACCGGTCTCCATAACACTTCTCTCGGCCAAACGTCGGACGCTTCTTCATCATGTTAATGGCAAAAAAGACCAATTTGCGTCGAGCGCAATCTCATTGTTTTTGATTAAAATTATTATTGCTCCCTTTCGTTCGTCCGCTTCCTATCCTTCCCATCTAACTGTATAGCCGAATTCAAAAAGGAATGGTTCAATTTTTAAGGTTCCAGGGTACCTATGGACCTCGATTATTTCGACATTGCTGTTTTATAATACTGAATGGTAAGCTACTGCCGCCTCTTATATCTGCGATAAACCTCGAATAGGGCTAAAGGGACTGTTACAATATATTAGTGGTAAGTGGCTACTGCTGCCCATGACATGTGCCTAACTTCGAATAGAGCTATTTAAAGGGATTGTTAGAATATATTAGTACTAGACGTTAAATGAGAATGAGGACTGTTAGTATAAATTAATCCTGTTAATATATGTTAGTCCATGTACGTTAGTAAACGTTAGTAGTTGTTAG
>DWJG01000053.1:0-12285 GCA_018248795.1 Ectomis octomaculata | reverse complement strand
GAAAATGGGAAGTTAGTACGTAGTACTCAGTGTGGTAAATTTGCACATAGGTCTTTCTAGCTCTCGTATAGTGAATCGTGCTCTCAACAGCACGAATCAGTATATATGCCGTGATGCGCGAGGAAAGAGTTGACGCTATATTTCATGTAATTGTTATTGTATCTGCTGATGGCTTTCCCAATTATTAATGAAATTATTTAAAAAATAAAATAGTCTTCAACATCTGTTCATTGGAGTAACGTGTAAGATACACACTTACACACATAATAAGTCAAATGAAGGAATTCCTCTTCTTGCCCGATCGGTTAATAAAACACAACATACATAACATACATACAACTGGTAATATTTTATGAACATCAATAGCATGGCAAACCAAGAATGCATCATGGAAGTGAAAATTTGTTAGTTGTGACGTGTTTTACTGAGCCTTTATTTACAAGAGCATGTGAAATTGCTAAACACATGTATGCAAATAGGTTAAGTCAAAGAACGGTCTAACTTTGCGGTACTGTTAATCGCAACACACCTAATATCTTTTGACGTTTTCCGCATATTTACGTCACTTTCATTGCCCACACCATTTTATCGTGAGCAAGTAATTATATATTTTCTAGCAAACTAGTCGCTTCTAGCAAAGCGTGGTCTCTGTTAGCGATAATAAATACATACTCTTACAATGCTTGTTAGGCGTTGGGCTCCTGGTAATTCAGATAAACATTACAGATATCTTCACGCCTACAGTTAAACGGATAGCGAGGTGTTTGCGTATTATAATCGCTGAGGAAAAAGATAGTTAAACGCAGCTATATTTAGCCGACTCAAACATAGTACGAATGGAATTTCAATCCACGTATTGAAGTTTGCGTTTCCTAATTTCAACAATTTACAGTTGACTCAAAGTGTTAGTGGGCGAATGAAATATGGATATTCGTATAACAAAGATAGATTTTTAAAGAGTGGTTTGCGGGAAAGCTTGAAGTTATATATGTAAATATATATGTAGAGTAGAAGCTTTGGATTAAGCAATTTTCATATAACCTTTATTGTTATTTAGCAATAGTGATGATCACAAAAACTATTAGATCGAGGTCAACTTTAACTCAATCTTTTGTTATGATATTGCGCAGACTTTTCCTGTATTGGGGAATGGTCGAAAGAAGACTAAGCTTACAGTCATATTACTGGTTCACCACTTGTCAAAGCGAGGTTTAACAGTAAATGTTCTACAATCCCAAAATTAATTCCCTGCTTACGAGTCAGAGGAGCACGCAATATACTTTAAAGTTAGCAAAGTTTTTTGGTTTCGGAAATAAACATTTTAAACAATATTTGTTGGCAACGAAAAAAAATTAAACGACCATTTGTTTTAACACTAAGTTACGTTAATTATTTTTGTTCCACATAGAAAGTCATAGTACACCACAAAATAATACGGAAATCTACGTCCTCACAATAAACTTTATAGGAGCGTATTTATTTAACCTCTTTTGTTCCTGTTGAGGCGGTCAATAACAATGGAACGCACTTGCATATTGCTTTTGTAAATAAACTCATTCCATGTCATATAACATTAAATGATGTGCAGGCCAAGTGACTTAAAGTGTTTATCGATTTGTGATTTTCCTTTAATGTATTTGTCTGTTTTTATTAAATGAGTGGGCGTAGAGGCGGCCCTCCTGTGAGACTTACGCTGTATTCACATACAGTTTTGCAAATATGCGTTTTTGACGACTGCTAGAATTCACAATAAGCATATAGTTCATTGAAATAGACACTGGGTAAATTTGGCAAGAGGACATTAAATAGAGTACTGTACAAAGATTGTGGAAGAAGTTTAAATTGTTTTTGGGTACGAAGGGATTACTAGTTGGAGGTGATTTTATCCCAAAAGTTGTTTATATAAAAATAAATAAAATATCATGCAAAGAGAGACATATATAAGGTCACACATAAAAGCGCTGGCGCCGGCGCCTCGTTCCTTTTATTATAAATATTAAGCCATTAATTTAATGTTTCCTTATATGGATAATTTCATGAAATCTTTGTAGCTTTTTAAAGTTGACAGATGACTAGGTTTTCCAATTGTTAAGTCACATACTTTACGAAGCGAATTCTTCTAATTTTTTAACGAAAGTATGCTACTGCGTCTTTATGACAGAAACAAGCACACACAAAATTGTAATACCTTAACTTTAAACTTTACTTACAAGTCACTACAAATTTGTATCGTCAATCGATTGTTATTGTTGCCCGTAGTCGCAAGCCCACGTAAAACGTGGCGTGGAATCCAAGCTGAGTGTTGCGGTTTCCATTAAAGAAGTCCGAGTAATTGTTCTGGCGTGTGGTCGCGCGGTGCCATCCTAATAACCATATTTTCTTCCTCTGATACCTCGAACCTTGATAGTGTCGGGCAAGAGGCACGTTTTATTGCGCAATCGTTTGCGATTAGCATGTTTGCAGTTTCAACACTAAATTCTTTCTTAATAAAATTCCTTAGGATTTCACGAAAAACGCGTTTATAGACACTCGCTTAATTTTCGACGCCTTGTGCAATGAAAACCAAAGATAAACGAATACGTCTATTTGTACCAACTTGTGGGTAACATTGAACTGGCCATTCGAAACTACAATAGCAATTACCTTCACGTATTGACATTAGCCGTTGTGGATAATACAGTCTTTCAATATTTTGCCAAGACGAAGGATTGTTGCACTTTGTGTTAGTATGGTCCTTAAGAGGATCCAATGCCGAGTAACTCATTTAAATTCAAACAACCACTAATACGTATTACGAGAACAAACCAAATATTTTCAAATTATTACAAAAATGCAAACACTACAAACGCTACTAACACGGTTCCTATATTAAGCGCGATGTGTAATTACATAATGTTCATTTCACTTATCGCAATATTTGCACGACAATTTTAAATCACGATTTTACATATATGGCGCATACAAAAATTTTAAATACACATATTCAAACGGTACGGACGTGCGTTTGCATTAATTAGGTGAGTTTAAGAACAAACGGTTTGTTAGGAAAATTCCGGATCGCCAATTTTAAACATCTGTAATGACCAGAACGGTCGTTCGATGTTAGGCAGTCTTATAAAATATGAATTATAAGACCTTGTTTTGTATGCAAATGTGTTGAGCGTCTTTTAGAAGGCATTCTTTGTATCGAATTTATACTAATTGTCTCTGTTATAAGTAGAATTAGATTTCGTAATTCGTATGCACCTACTGTCCAGTTTACCCCAAGTCAAAATATTTGCGGTGTATTCACAAACATGTTTACCTTTCGAATACTTGAGTACGTATGCGTAAACTGCTTTAATCTTCGAAGTCGTCGAACTTTAAGACAAGGAGATGAATATAAGGTGCTAATGCAGTTTGTGGATTTATAAAAATGTATGCTAAGCAATGACATACATATATGTCAAAATTTGCTGTACAATATTGTGGCTTTTTGTTTAATCTAATGCGATAACTTTTTGTTTCTTATTTTGAAGTGATTTGCATATTGCAACATATAAGCTATAAAAATACTTTTTTTACTTTCATATTTTTCATATTTTCAAATGTATTTTTGTGTATCGTGAGACATTTCGTTGATATTCTATATTAAATTATTTTATAGTTTTATATTTTATTTTATTATGAAACAGAAGGGTTTACATTTATTTATTTATTCTTATTGACACGTGAAAGTACAAAAGTTGCAATTCTTTACCAGCAAACTCCAGTAGGTATTAATGGACAGCTTTATGACTCGGAATTCCTTTCTACATCCGAGAAACAAAGACAGGTAAGTTGACAACGTCAGAGCAGTTCCAATCCGAGTGTAGTACTCGAAGAAAGGTCGGATGCACTCGAGTGTTTTATGGTATATCTATATTTGCACAGTGGTTTTGCAGTGGTGCTAAGGCATGCACTCTACAAACATTCGTAAGCTTAAGCATTAAAATACATGAGTTTCGACTTAGCACATCAATCTGAGGGAAATTGCTGATAAACAACGGGGAAACCGGGGAAAATTATACACCTGAAGTCATTGATACATATCTCACGAACTGAATACGTTTCAAAAGTTACATTGTCGCAAGTATGGATAATAAAACTAATACTAAGCTAACTCGTTTACGTTCTTTTTACAGTTGTTACATAGTAAGTTGCAAACTCTTCCCCCATTAATTGCAAACGGGGTACTATGAAACTGTTTATATATCATTAGAATTTAATGCTCTTAGTACTTAGTTTTCTCAATATATGAATAGTTTCATATACATATTTTTATTTTTCTCAAGTAGCAAATGAGCATGCAGCCCACCTGATGGTGTAGCTACTGCTGCCTATGATAACTTTGACAAGCCTCGAATAGGAGGATTTAAATATTAGAACATATTAGTCATAAAATAGTGAAGTCAGTGTTTCACAGTAAGTGTAGCTGCAATCGCGACTCAAGTGTCGACGGCGCGGAGCCAATGATAGTGCTATTCCGTGCATGGAGATAGCTTTCATCTATTATTCCTATATGCACGAGGCGTAAAATATTCCCCTCGTAACCTCATAATTCCATATTCTCATAAAAGCTTTATCTGTCGAGGTGGGAATACTTGCTCCCAGTTTGATATTTTTATAGTTTCTAGTGCACTTCGCCGGTTTCCTATAAACCGAGGACACTGAATGGATGGGCCCGTCGTTCTACAGCTTTGTATGTTTATTGGAGTGAAATCTTTTTTACAAGCTTTTGTTTGAAGCGTTGATATTTTTAAACTTGTTTTTATAGTAACCTTTTTTCACTATAATCAAACTGGTTGAAGTAAGTTAATTTGCAAATTGATTAATTATTGTTGTTTAAAAATAAGTCTTTTATGTATCATGATTTATAAATTTTGATTGAATTATAAATTTTGCCTTACTGCCATATTGTTAGCAAAATAAGAGACCTATAATAATGTTATCATCGATATATCGATTAGCTATTCTATGTAAATAAATGTTCTGACTTTTGAGTTCTATAAAAACAATATTCGCGAAATAATACCTGACGCTATCATATCACATTATAATCATAGGCTCTATATTTCTGTAAAATCCCCATTAATAATAGAGTATAATATGAGTGGCAATTTAATCCCGCCCGATATTTGATATATGTAAATACTTTTTCAAAGCATAAAATAACTTCTACCTATATTTTTTTGTGGTGAGTATGGTACACGACCCTGAGGAGGCATTTATTTTTAATTTTATTTATTATTAATAATTTCATTTTAAAATTAAAAAGCAATACGAATTCGACAGGTAATAAAAAAGTAATACGAATTGGCACAGTCACAAGAAAATCCCTTTATTTTATTCAAGTTTTAATCCTCAATATTTAATCGATTTAAGGTTGAATTGACAACACGCCGATATTATTAAAACATGAGACCGGCCATAACGGTCGAATTTAAAACGTAGTTTTATTGAAATCTCTAGGTTACAAATGAATCGAATGCTCGATCGATATTGACACCTGCCGGTAATATTATCCAGTTTTATTTGCCTCAAGATTTGAGTGGCAAGCGAGCCGAATATTCAGAAACAGATCACAACGCTCACTGTACAAGTGTACATTCAAACAACAAAATCATTATTTGGTGATGTTATGTCTATACATGTATCATGTATATGTACGCGATGCGCCGGGCAAGAACGGCGTGCGTCACTATTACGTAGGTACTAATTTCCCATTTTCGACGCGATCTACTTAAAGAATTTAGATTTTTTTGTTATTCATTTACTTTGCAGTCTTGGTGGAAGCAGTTAAAGACGTGACCCCTTTTTGTACCTAAAAAAACTTAAATTCTCGCGTCCTCATAAAAGCGAAATACCACTCACACATCACGAAATTTCCGGAACCATATGTCCAGATGACTAGAAATGTATGTATGTATAGTTACTCATTTTAGGACGTCACTAAAAACGGATTTAGCAATAATCCTATCCAAAATGGATTTTTCTTTATTTATGTGGTAGTACAACATTTGCCGGGTCAGCTAGCATAACATTAACTTTACTCCAATCCTTAATGGATTTAAGTGATGTAAACTTTTGGAAGTACGATTACGTAAATACGTAATACAAAATTATTTTTTCTTAACTTATATAGGAAAGGATTAAAATAACAAAACAAAAATGGTCGTCTCGGCGTTGGCAGACGTAATTTATTAAATCGAAACCAATAATTTAATAAAGTCGCCATGGCGCTAATAAAATAAAAATACCTACGATGCTCAGGTAAATCAATCCAAAACAACTTAATTTGAGGAAAATACTTTTTTCGTATTTATTTCATATTCATATTATAACCTATATCATTATTTCAAAGGCTTCGTTTTAATTACGCTAACTATAATTACGTATTTTATAAACTCAAAACGCTACCTTTCACAACTTAAAAAAATATACATTTCATAAAACTGCTTATAATAACCGCTTTATCTCCTTCAAGAGACGAATGCAAAATGTTTTGAGTCTCGACGCTCATCACGCCTTGTAAATTTTATTTGTTTACAGCCGCTACACTTTATAAATCCTACTAATGAGAAATTTATTGAGGATGGATTTAATTATGCAACAAGTTACGAAAAAATAATATCGACTTGATTCATTGTACCGACTTAATCTTATTTTATCGTCGAAAATAATGAATTCAACAATCAAGCTCGTATCTAATACGAATGCCAAATGCACAGGAGCATCGAAACCGTTTAACAACCTCGACTAACTAATTTTGTGCTGGAACCGATTTATAAATAAAAATATGAATATCTGTAATATGCTAAGAATGTGTGTGTATATCTGGTTACGTACTATTGAAATTAATATGTTTTAGCACCTTCGTAAATATGTAATGTAATAATACCTCATATATTGGTAATATTGTACACGTCATAAAAATAGAAATCCTATAGCATTCCTAGTGTAGTACCTATTTTAAACGCTTTAATTTCTATTTAGTTTATTGTAAGCATTTACGACTATACTATTTTATCCATAATATAAAACAAACAGACAAGCCATCAAGACAGTTTCACACAATTTTTAGTCAAATTGAGTTGTTCACACCTTGCAAAACCAGAATCGGTACCCACATTCTTGTTGCGGGTATCGCTTCGTTACAGCCAAGATTGAGACGCAGGTGACTTTCCATTGTTTCCAATAAAATCAATCACACAAGACATCGATCGTAAAGTGTGGATGCGGGCCATACGTGTTTACTTCACGGTTTCCTGCGACTATGGGTAGTAACCTGCCTCACTCTCAACTAGAAGCGAGAAAATCAGATGCGTTAAATCATGTTTTGAAGAAAGGATTTTCAATGGTAGACACATGGTGGACATTCTATACTAGCTATTATTTATCCACAGATTATATTTATTTTGAAAACTCCCTACAATACGAGTAGGGAGTTGGTACATCACAAACACGCTCTCTTTTGCGATTAAATCTCTTTAATAAATCAATAGACCTACTATACTCAACCTAAAGCCCGCGACCCGCGTTGTAGCCTGCTAGGTTTTTTCTAGTTGCCCCAGTTTCTTTAAACTGTTTAAAATTCTGCATCCAAATAACATAGAAAATCAATAGGAAAATAATGAGTATCTTGAGTCAACAGCTCTTACATAACACTACGGCGCCGTGATATGCAGGGCTATTATCGATGATTGGTAAACGTGTAATATAATATTTAATTTACACTAGTTATCTGATTGTATCACAGCAATAGGTATATTTAAGTATTTTGCGGCCCGTGACACCATCATAAACATATTGTATGGTCCTATGAAAAAAGATTCAGTACTGCTGCAATATACCATGGGCAATGCATATCAATAAGTATAACCTCCTCCTTTTCAAGTCGGTTAAAAATAATAACTTCTGTAACATTTACTCGTACACAGTGAAACAAGACGATAAATCAGAAAACGTAGGCGCTAATAAACCTTATTACGACGTCCATACTCGGCGTTCGAATCGAATTTTCATACAATTTACTCCACTATATAATTGCATAAAGTGGTACCAAATGAACCTGTTCCATTTTTTGCCTAGTTAACCGAATAGCGCCGACGCAAAATTGTTATGCACTGGTCTTCATTACTAGGTAAATGTCACAGAAAAGTGAATAAATGTCAATGAGAAACTAAATATTGGGACAAAAACATTCCTAGTTCAATTGGAACTGTTTCGGTTCCGGGTCTGTATTATGTAGACAATAATGTGGCTAAGATTTAGGGTCACTACTTACGTACTTACTTAACATCTTTTTACTTGCTTTGCAAATAATTAATGAATTAGATGCCTAGGGTTTAGGTATTAGGTATTAGGTTTTTTTTTTATGTTATACACATATTTTTACTAGTGACAGGCCTCGTACAGTTCCAGGAAAAAGGTGATGCCATCGTCATGATCCTGGGGCGTGTTTGCTGATAAAATGAACATTTTAACCCTCAGCGGTAGCAATTTATCAGTGGACTAAGTTACTTAGATATACATCCCATATGTATACATGGATAGAACACAAATGCCCATAGGCAATGATCGCTTACAAATTCTTTACTAGTTAGCAATCTGTGGATAAAAAAGAATCGGTACGGAACAGTTCAGTACCTAACGTTTCACAAATATTAATATTATATTGCTATTAACGATCAATCGCGGAAATCAATCTAGGCAGGTTTAGTACAGATCAAGATAAAACAGATTCATGGCAGGAAGGATATTGTTGGCATAAGTCCATTTTATGCTTAGAGAATATATAAACGCAATTACAAAATGGTTACCCTTTCTTTTAAAACATTGATAATAAACAATTGTATTTACAGCAAATATAGTATATGTCCTATTTTACTTTTTGACATTTGGTTCTTTTCAAAAATGATTTCCTATCAAATATTTAATATAAAATTAATAGAACGCCTATATGTTTTCGTGTAACCGCGCATGTAATACAAAATACAGCAGGTCAGCTATTCCGCAGGCGTTGTTAATATAATAGGACAAACCAAGACTTCAATACTTTTTAATATTTCAGGCTATACAACTAATCAAAGGCAATATTCTCATCCAATTTTGTGACCCTAAGCCAACAACAACCAAGCCCAAATCACAAAAAGGGAACGCGCTTTCATTACCGATTTTAGTGTCTCCAGAGGCCGCCCACTTCCATGAGAGCTCGTAGGGAAGATTCTCACTAACACCTTGAGGACGCCAACTCGGGTTTAAAACTCATTAGACTGACACACCCACCTTTACTTACACGCTCATCGGAATAGACCCGAGAGCAGTAATCCCTTTGAAAATTGCTTGAGTAAAGGAATCCCAGAGCCCCTTAACCGGAGGTGACAATGTCTCAGAATTGAACAACGACTGGTCATTTCTCATACTAAATAATAACACTATAGTAACAAATATATATTTTTTGAGCGTCTCGCTTTGAAGCCTTCGTTTCCATATCTGTGGCCTGACCTCAAATTATAATTAAAGGGTAAATAGCACAAAAAATAAAAGACAGTAATCTTATAATACATATAATTAAAAGATCTTGTTCTCAAATATCATCTACATCCGTAAAAACATATTCTCGTAGTATATTTACATTTTTTTCACAACGCATTTACACAATATAATTAAAATCACAAATATAAAAGAGAATCTGAAACAAAAGCGACAGTCCAAAACCAGTCCACATGTTACAAAACGTAACGTCATTTGATCAGTATATTACACAAATTACATTTACAATATTTACAATGCAAGAATACTGCATTTGGAATCATGCTCACGCCAGACTGGTGATAATGGTTCATGATCTAGTACTACAATTGCTCCTACTCTAAATAGTTGAATCACGGTATCTTCCGTCGTGTAACATCACAGCTTTATAATAAAATACACATACCATTTCATTTCTATACATACATATAATACGAATGTAAATTTCGCGGTTGATATTGTATTTGCAAAAAAGTTGTTGAGGGGAATGAGGACCACTGAACTAAATCGAAGAGATTTAAAATATATTCAAAATCCATATCGTATTTAACATTTAGTCTTTTAGTTCATTAAAATCGATGAAATCTATTAAAAGTCCGAGACCGAAGATATTTTTCTATCATTTATTACATATTTTTAGAAAAATGTGACAAAATAGTATACATTCGCGTGCGATGCTGCGGGAAACAAGCTAGTCATTTATGTAAACAATAGGTTATCAGATTTTAATAATTTAAATGCGTACTTAAACTTCAATATGCATTTTTTAAACATTTAAGTCACTACACTATGTTTTCTACATACTATGAAGATATAAACGAGGCTACACCCAACCTGACTGCCTGGTCACTTGAACGAGACCAAATATCACCTAAGAACAACATATACATTATGCAAATCGTTGCGACATATTTGGACAACTACTGCTTTACGCAGAGGATAGACAACCTCGCAGCTTCAATGAAAATAAAGATTTAAAAAATTTGTGGTGGTGACTCTACAATCTCCTGATAAAATTCATCACTTATTAAAGGAAGAAAAGATACAAAAACTGACAAAATACTTACTTAAGTTTTACTTTTACTTTTCATGTATAGCAACACTGCTTTTGGCCCTAACTGAGACTTGCATACTGACCTTAATGACTTAATTTATTCTCTCTAATTCTAACTGATGCCAACCAGAATGAGGTCATCTCTTTTACTGCAAATTCGACAGTGAAAAAAGCATTGAATAAATATACTTATTTTAATATTTAAACCTAGTCATATGACAAACTACCTGATGGAAAGCGGTCACCGTCGCCTATGGACATTTGCAACACCAGAGAAGTTGCCATGCATCTTTGCACCGGCATTGACGGAGAGCTATTTTACACCTGCCTTGAAGAGCCCCATGTGGAAATATATAAATAAATAGTGATTAATTTGGGATTAAAGTCATTAATTTTATAAGAAAAAAATGAAATATTGCATTAAAAACTCATTAGGCGTGACTCAACCGTTAAAATACGAACAATTGTGTGACATAATGATATTTGTGTAACATCATAAATATAACTTTAATTTTTATTTATACAATAGTTAAATACATATAGGCAAAAATATTAGGCTAAAGCCCAGAGATCTTTAGACCTTACATGAAAAAACAAAAATATACATAGATTTCATCAACAAAATTTTCTTGCCAACTAAAATGTACCAATTTAATTTACTAGTTTATTTATTACATTTAGTTCGTTATGTAAAAAAAGCCCTTTATTTAACAAATAAAGAATCAGGAAGTCATAATTAACAAACTAATTTATGATCAATCCTTGTCAATCAATCTCGTCTAAAAGCCAATGAGATAAATTGGTAAAACAAAAAAATATGTAAAAAAAAATACAAAGTTCCTTGGAAACTGGTATCTGATGTTTTTGTGCGCTATTAATGTCTATTATTAAAATCTAATTAGTATTGCTTTTTTATTTCACACGTATAGTAAAAACGTGATCGAATATTAAGGAGTCTCCAAATTAGAGGCACTGCTGCCATAGAGAAGCCCTGCAGTGGCGCGACTGTCCCAGTAGACGTCCGACATTAATGCTTTAGTAAATTATAGTGATGTTACGCGATGGATTCCGACGAAAAAGCATGACTTTTATTAAGTTTGTTACAAAGAAAAGGCGTGCCACTTCCCTACGCAAAAATGACGTGTGTGTGTCACAAGTGGCACTGCGACTGCGCTTCTAGATATTGTATGAAGACTAGAAGTGGCACGGCTAGCGCACCAGTGTCGCCACTGCAGCGCTTTCTCACGCCTCTAATGTGAAGGCGCCCTTATAACAATTCCATAAAGGTCCTTTGAGGGAAATAAAAAAACAAAACAGTAATAAAATGTATGTATGTACATTGTACACCTTTTCACGTATCTGGCGCCTTGTGAAGTTCATTTGCCGATAATCCATAATATACCCTTGGCACTTACACTTCCAAATCACACAATAAATTGCGTCCACACACACACAATCTAGCATGTACTAACACTGTACACAGACCGTCCACGCACACAAGTATCACTATTTACAAAGTTACGAGGCCCTTCGCTTTAAAGTCACTTTGCCTCGCGCTAACTGCGACACGTATATCCTAAACCGTTCCATGTTAGTTTTCTTGACCCATATCTGAAACAATAATATATTTACATATTAAAATAAAATATATATTGAAAGTTAAAAATACATTACTCATT
>DWJG01000052.1:0-12296 GCA_018248795.1 Ectomis octomaculata | reverse complement strand
ATAATTTTTTTTTTTCTAAAGACTCTAACTGTGCCACTCCAACTGGTCCTGTGCCCTTTGAATCCAGCAATTTCCCGCTATCTTCTGAAAGTCGTCAGTCCACCGAGTTGGAGGGCGAGTTTTGGTATTGTCCATGTTCATCTTAAGACCCACCCGTTGTGAGGCACTATTGAGGTCGCTGAGCATTGTGCTGAGATCCCTCAGCGAAGTCGCCGAAATGACTATATTATTGGCAAACCGAAAGTGTGTGATGTGTTCGCCACTCCATTCGTTTGAACACATCCTCCAACGCAGCGGTGAACAGTTTCGGTGATATGACATCACCTTGTATGACTCCTCGCTGCAGTTGCATGGGGTTTGTACTTCTGTCATGTACTCGGACAGACATAGTGGTGGCTTCAGATATACACTTCAACACCTCGATGTACCTGTCTATCTGGTACCGCTTTCTCATAGTCCACATAGGCAACGCAAAGCAACGCAAGAAAAGTACCATTACGCTTCTGCTCCACGCCTCCGGGGTAGTGATGACGGAATCGAACAACTTTTGGAGCGCCACTAGAACGGGTTTGTCGCCAGCTTTTAGCAGATCTGTTGTGATTCCGTCATCTTCCAGAGCTTTGTTGTTCTTAAGCTGCTCCAATGCCCTTCTTATCTCGAACAGGCTGACGTCCGAGAGATCCTCGGTATAATACCGGGTAAGTTTGGCACGTTTGTCGTTCGCCGCCTTTTGGACGGGAACTCGTAAGTAAGTATACAACTGCCCGTAGTACTTCTCAATTTTTCCCAGAACTTCGGGCTGAGATCACTCGTGAGCCTTGGTTCCGCTCGATTGCGTTTTTTACACGATTGGTGTTATAAGAACGCCATCGCGTCGCCTACTCTTGGAGATCTGCTTGTTGAGCCGCCTGTATCTCGACATTGAGGTTGGAGACGAAACATAGTTCTTACCTCTCCCTCATGAGACCGAGGGTATATTCTGAGAGAACTTGAGACTTACCACTGGAGTGGGTCTTAAAGTACTTAGACCCTACCTCGTGGATAGTCGTTACTAACTTGGTGTTAATTTCGTCCACTGACACGCTAGAATCAAGGCACGCGAAACGGTTTCGTAACTCACTCTGAAAGTCTTCGAAGCCCTGGATCTGGACAGGTATTGGGCGGAGCGTAGACTTCGTCAGGCGTGACTGTTCCAGCTTCCAGATATTACAGATTCGCGAAGGACACCCCGGAATTCACGACCTCTCGATCTCTACCATGGCTTTCACAAGAGCCGGAAGCGAGAGGTTGTCCCCCACCGCTGCAACGAGTTCACAGCACTGCCTGCCTCAGGCTGGGCACTCCTCCAGTGTATGTTGCGCTGTGTCTTCGACGCAGCTACAGTGATAACACTCGGTAGTCGCTTCTCTTCGGGCTATTTTGCACAGATACTTTCCAGAACATCCGTGCTTGGAAAGCACCTGTGCTAACCTAAACGTCAGCAACCCGTGCCGCCTATTCAACCAGTCCTCCAAGACTGGGCGAACAGCCTTTCCTTCCAGCATGTAACAAAGTACTGTCGTGTGTGAAACATCCGTATCTCAACTTCCCAGGGAGGCGGGGAGAATTCTCCTCTGAATTGGAGGTTTATACGCCACTGCTACAAAGACGAATGCGCTTTTGCCTCCAGCTCTCAAGATGGAGATCCCGCCAAAATGCACACCGCCGCCAGCAGCCGTTTCAGTGCAGTAGCTACTCCCATTAACCGGGGTACCAAGCTCTTGAAATGCTCTCCCAAAGTCCCAGCGGCTATCGAGGACAAGTCCCTGTAACGTATGTAGTATAATATATGCCTTACTGTGGGTACTAGACTAGAATAAATCAGTCTGTCGTTGACTCCGGTGTTTCACTGACGTCCCACTGGCGATGAGGTGCTATTTTTTTATTTGCTTACCGCGTGTGCAAATTAAAACTATGCCTAAAAAAAAATGCGGAAATTAGAACCGTTTAATATAAATTCAAAACAATGGCCGGTTTATATTCGTCGCGTAAATCAGTACATTTTGTTAAACGAAATAAAAAACGAGTTAAAAGTGCAGTTGTTTATTACCATGGTAGGTGAGGCCACGTATTCGCTGATGTGTGACCTTTGTTTTCCCGAATTACCTGAAAATAAAACATATGAAGACTTAGTTTTTTTAGCAACGGATCATTTAGAGGCACAAAGATTCGAAATAGGCGAACGTTATGTATTTCAATTACGTCGACAGCGTACGGGCGAGGCTCTCGTAGAATACCCACAAGCGTTAAAGCATCTCGCGGCTACTCGTAACTTTGACAAATGCAAAAGTTATACCACACTAGAAGAAAATTTGAGAGATCAATTCGTATGGGGAACTAGCGACCGATGCCATGCGATCGAGAATATTCACCGAAAAGAAAATTTAGTACAAAGAAGCAGTGGAGTTAGCGCTGACTCTGGAAGTCACAGGAAAGCATGTGGAGGTGGCCGGCAGCACGAGGCCGGAGACTTCGGGAATGGCGAGTGGTGACGCGGACGAGGGCCTGCACTTTGCGCGCGGGAGACGCGGGGTTCGGGTGTAGAGCGGCGTGCGGCCGGTAGCGGGCGGCGGCGGCGCGCCCGACAGCGGCGCTGCGGCGTCGCGGCGTCGGCGTGTTGGCGCGTCGGCAAGGCGCATCGCGCGGATCGGTGTCGATACATTAACTATCATTGTGACGAGTGTAATCAGAGAGGACATCTCAAGGTTATGTGTAAACGAGTGCGCGAAAATGTTGTTCGATCGAGTGATCGGCATAATTATGTGAGTGATGAGTGGGATGATATGTTTAACATCGACGTAACCGCACAATGTAACCTACCATATTTTATTAAAGTAACTATTGATGGCCGAATCCACGAGTATGAGATGGACACTGGTAGTCGGATATCCGCAATTAGTGAAAAAATGTACACAATTATTTTCACATTAAGATATAAAATTAGATAATCTGTATTTAAGTTCATATTCGGGTTCGCGAATCGAATCACTCGGTTATATCGAAGTAGATGTTTGTATGAATGGTGTCGAGGGGAAATCGTTACGTTTATATGTATATTATAAGAGGCGGGACTCGTCCGTTGCTAGGAAGAGAATAGTTACGTGCTCTCAATGTTAATAATATTAATCTCCACGAAATAATCGAGGATGGATTCGTGACCCAGTTATGTAATAAATTTCCTGGAGTGTTTAGTGACAGGTTAGGAACTTGTAAGCCAGCCATTTGACTACAACTCATAAATAAGGAACTGGGTTACGTGCGCGCCCGACTAATCTCGCGAACTCGCACGACTTGAAACGGACGGATCGATATATCGCGTCGAATATTCCGACTGCGGCTTTTAACTTGGAGCTGAACTCTAACTGAAAACCTAGATGATCAAATATCTATTGCAAAAAGCCTAGTCGACATACTTAGGCCTGAGTTTGGTGGTGTTTTCATTTATCGACCAATAATTGCTAGGGACGTTTTTCCTCCTCTTAGGTAGGAACTGCAGGCTTGGGCGTCCGCCTGTTTACGACTTTCGGCTAGCTATCTAAAATTTTACTAACGTGTGTCTTCGTCTCAGGGTTGCCTCAACAGGTTTGTCATGTATACCCAAAAAGTTCAAAAAATTGATGGAAGAAACCTTACAATCGATACCGTGTACCGTAGTCTTCTTGGACGATATTTGGGTCACGGGTTCTACTCGGAAAGAACATACATACATATGTGTAATTTATGAGCTGTATTTGAAAGGCTACGTAACTAACGTGCTAACTATAAAAATAAGTAAATGTAAGTTCTTACAGGAAAGTATTCAATACTAAGGATTTTTTTACCAATAGGGAGGGCTTGCGCCCCGATCCGTCCAAATTGAACGCAATAGCTAATGCACCACCTCCAAGGGACGTCTCCCAGTTAAAAAGCTTTTCAGGTATGCTTAGTTATTATAGTAAATTTATTCCAAATTTAAGTAATTTACTATGTCCTTTACATCGATTGCCAAAGAGAGACGTAACTTGGAAATGGGACAATCACTGTGCACTAGCATTCGAAGAAGGTCCTCCTTAGCGAACGTTTGTTGGCACACTACGAGGAGGGGCGGCCGCTGGTCCTGTCGGTGGACAGCAGCGTGTACCGGCTGGGTGCCATGCTCGCGCACCGGTACCCAGACGATACCGAGCGCTCCGTCTCATGTGTGTCACGCACTCTTGCACCGGCCGAGAAAAATTATAGTCAAGTTGACAAGGAAGCTCTTGCTATTATATTTGGGGTAACTAAGCACCATAATTTTTTATTTGGGAGACATTTTATTTGGGGCCACCGCCTCGACGTCGCGTACGCCTTAGCCGAACTTTTCGTCGTCTATTTATGCGAGAATGATTTCAATGTATTGAGCATTATAACAGGTAAAGCTTTCTTCTCTCATATCCTCACATTAATCATATGATCATGGCAGATTCCCTGTGTCGTGGATTGATGCCATGGACACACACGAAGACAATTACACAAACACCCAGACTCAGAAACAGAAATTCAAAGTCATCATATAAATTTCAGTCTAGCCGGGAATCGAAAGCTTCGGAACCTTCTGCGTCAGTTTGGCACAGTCAAACTTGTTTATTAGAGAAATTATTTGTCACACTTAGATATGTTCACCATTTACCTGTAACTAATACTGGTGATTGGTTCACTAAGACCAATTTTTTTTTTGCTTTTTATTTCGACATTTTATATACCTTTCAAAATCTACCTAATTTAGAATTTTAGATTATACATTAATAACTGTACACAATTCCGATAGTTTATACATATACAATTAACTACGAAGTAGAAAACTTTAAACAAAAGACCATCACTCGACCGCCACCCTCATTCTGCCAGCATGACACTGCCATCATTCCACCGCATACCAAATCGCATACCACCACCATACCACTACCTACGAAGACTAGTCACCTATAATATAAATACAACTAATTGCCGATGTAATTGTCAGACACATTTATACCAATTGCATTCATATTTCCGATCTAAAAGCAATTTGGTCATAAATAATCACTAGGCGGTGAAATTAAATATAATTTCCAAGAGTTCCCTCGATTTCTCTGGGACCCCATTATCAGGCCTCGATATGATATAAATGAGACCACCTCGGCGTTGCCGAGGTGGTCTTATAACCTGTCAAATAAGTAAATATTTTTTGAAATGGGTACATAATTGACGAAGCTAGCGGTGAATATACGCAACGAACATATAAACTCCTCCTTTTTGAAATTATTCTTACGTATGCGTGATGTGTGTATGCGTGAATAGTCGCCAGCAACTTCAACACGAAGTTCGTCGCATAGGGCTGTCCGGCGACGAATGTTTGTTGAGGACTGTATGTCTCGTGGCGAGCTGGTGTTATCGATGTCGCTCGTCATTGCCCTCGCCTTCTACACCCTCCTGTGGGCTCGAATTCGGGAGATACCGATTGAGCTTGGGGTCTAGAAGTACCTGAGGCGATGAGTACGATCGGCGCGTACTTGTCGCAGCAATCCGTCAGGTATTCTACGCGGGGCAAGTGGAGACGGTGGGAGGTACGTGCAGAGCTACACAGGGGTCGGTCCTATGGACAATCCTATCCTGGAACATCAGGTACGATACAGTCCTGCGCGCGACCTATCTGCAGGGCGTCGGCGTAACACGTGAGACGTCCCGCGCAGGCACTTTTAGGGACGCGCGCCTGCTATTGACTGGGGGGTTTGCCCATGTGTTAGCCCGCTTCGGCTATGGAGGTCTCCCTAGATAAATACGAGGCACTTGCTTTCATGGATCCCGGACGGCATCTTGACGGCCATTTATTCCCTCATAGTGGGGGAATGTCTCTTAGCTGAACGCGGGTATATTACGGAGACGTGAGCTCGGAGCTGGCTGATCGAATTCGGGCTGCCGCCGCCTCTATACGGGGGTGTTGCGGTCCATGGCCCTATACGGGTTGCCCATTTAGGCCAACACTGACCGCCTTGAACTGGATCCTATTGCGGGAGCTGCAGCGGGCCATGGCGGTCAGGGTGGTGAGGTCATACTGCACCATTTCGTGTGTTTATTAGCCGAATGGAGTCCGCCATACCCCTCCGTCAACCATGATGGCGTAGGATACTCGTGCCGGATTTTTCACACGTTAAAAAAAAGTTTTTTAAATAAAATACTGAACGATCTCGTAAGCTCACCCTGGTACATAAGAAATGATGATAATCTCCATCAACATCATCCAACAAACGAAACGTGTCAAGGAACTTATAAAAACCTTATAGAAGCATATGAGAAAAGGCTTTTGCATCATGCGAATATCGAGGCTATCCGGTACTTTGAGTCCAAAGATAGTAAGAGAACTCAAAAGGACTAAACCTTTTGAATAAGTGTGATGAACAATAATTTAAGTTAATGACAAAATGCAGTGATAGAGATTTTTAATTTTTTTTAATTATTAAACTTACTTGATTCTGAAAATAGATTCTTCTATAAGAGCTATTGTAACTAAAGGATCAAACTGATAAATAAAATTTAATGTTTTTAACAGGATCTCGTAGGGCGCAATGAAACCGTATCTTTGTTGGAGTGGATACCATCGAAAGAGGAAAATAAACAAGTACTTACTTGCAAAGCTACTGAGACAAATGGGTCTGTAGTTGAAGCGAAGCAGCTGCTCAACGTGCACTGTGAGTATTAGTACTTGTATGTACTTTGTGCTGTATTTAATATAGTCATACTTTCTGCATATTTGCATGCAGATAGTGTAATTTACTGAAGTATTTCGACGATCACGTATCTCGATTAAGATAGTTCAGTTCAGCTATGACCACTTATGATGATATTATTTTCAACGTATTTCCAATAAGGAAGGTCCTCGGATGTCGACTACGCCTCGGCAAAAGGTACACATACCGCTCTACAACTAGGTGCCCTGATGACTTGAGAGTGATAGCGGGAAACCGCTGAGACCAACGTGCACAGGACCAGGTCGAGTGGCGTTCAGTAAGGCTGAAGGCTGATGGGATGGGATGGATTTTCATAATTTTGGCTTTATCAATATAAAAATGTATATTTTTTAATTGTAAGATTAGTCAAATCCCAAAATTAGTCAAAAAAGTTTTTTTGCATATTCTAATAATGGCCGCGATATTGCGTCACATCCAAATCATCAGGTTATTGAACGAGATTTTTTTTAGGTTCACTTAACATCCCCTTAAAAAACCTGACGCGCTCGATTAACATATTTTTTCTTCATTTTCATTAACGCAGATCATATTAACATACGTATATTATCAAAAATACATAGAGTATAGATGCTATCAATATTTGACGCTCTCGAGTGGGTCCATGCAACAGCTTTTTTTTTAACATTGTTGCCACAAGCCGTAATGACGTTTTTATCTTTTTATCGTCTAAGCTTTGCAACTCAATATGTCTCTATGATGATCGAGTAAATTCCCATTTCGCATCGTGGGTTGCCCTACCAATAGTAGATCTAAGATAAAGCCGTGTCACATATTCTTATCTCTTATAAATAACATTAAAAAATTACATACGAATGCTTTTTTCGCTCATTAGATATGGCGTATTAGTGCCTAAGAACGAAAGTATTTCACTAAAGTTTACTGGGGTAAACTTGTTGACTTAACTTAGGTCCCTTGTTAACAAAATAATGGAAAATTAAAATGCGATGCAGAGGAACACCGTCTGTTTTTTAGTCGGTTGGACTCCGACATACCCCTTCGTCGGCCTCGATAACAGAGGGTACCCGTTCTGGGTTTTTGAGGTGATGCAGAAGGAGTATTCCCTGAGGAAATGTCCTAGGCCCCAAGTCCCCAAAGAAGGGGTCGTGAGACCGTGGACACCCCAGCGTAATTGAACCATGTTAAGCTTTCAATGCGTAAATATAACATTAATACGTTAAGCAAAAATCTTTGTACCGGTCAAAACATTATGAAAGTTGAGAGAATATTAATATTAAACATTGGTTACATTCCCAATGATTTAAAATATACCTCATTCAATGTTACATACATTTAATAAATATCAGTTTAATTTCGTTTTATACTATCAATAAAATGAGTATCTTATGAGTTACCTACTGAAAAATACCGGGCTAGAAATATAAATAGTTATATATAACTTTTTCAAAAACAAAAAAGAAAAAGAAAAAGAAAATTCTTGCCAAGTGTGCCGTACGTGGCTTGTGCGTTGATACATATTACATATCTTTTTTTTATAACACTAAAGTAGCAAACGGGCATGCAGCCCACCTGATGGTAAGTGGCCACTGTCGCCCATGACATCTGTGACAAGCCTCGAATAAGGACTACTTAAAAGTAGTGTTAATATAAATTAGTAGCGATGTTAATGGGAATATTAGTAGGTTAATATTCGGTAGTGATATGGACGCGGGGACTGTTAGTATAAGTTAGTCCTGTTAGTATAAGTTAGGCGAAGCACATTAGTAAATGTTAGTACCAATTAGTCCTATTTAAGGTTAGTCACAAATGCATTGCTACTCCTGAGGACTAAGGTGGTCGCCTCTCGTATAAGTGCTCCGGCATCCACACCCTTCAAACCGAAACCCATTAAACAAATGCTTCACGGGAAATGGGTGTTGCGGTGGTACCACCCCGGGTGAACCGTATACAGGTTCTACCGCCTGATAAATCTAATATCTTTAAACGAGCAATTATCTTGTATATATACATATAAATAAAATATCTGGTGACCTCGCTTTGCTCGGATATGTATGTATAAACTCTTATTGACTCAAGTTCAGGTAGATTCAACGTCATCTACGGAACTAGCTTTAGTGTTGCTGTGTCAGTAAAGCAGTTAGCTATCTAAATAAAATTCGATGTAATAAATATAATATAATATAATAATGTAAACAGTTTGAAGCACTCTACATTATGAATTACTGAAGTACCTTTCAAGTTGCTGTGTCGGTAATGCAGTTAGTAGCATTGCCTAAAAACACGGATAAAACGATGTAAAAAACTTTGGTACCGTGTCGGAGATTCACATTATACATATGTATATGTTGACGGGAAATCGTTGAATTGGGTACATCAGTATATGCCGATTTGCTACTTCAATTATATAATAATAAAAATTATACAAAAAAACCCAATAGAAGTGAAAACCCAAAAAAAACAGAAAAGAGTACTTAAATACGTAAAGTAGATAATATCATTTTTGCATAAAGTATGCCCAAAAATAGCTACCTAGCCCGCTACAAAAATTTGACCCCTCCAAGACCGTAACGTCCCACATTGCAAACATTGCCTTTGCAAGGCGCATATATTGGCCACATCGTGATACGCCCGGGCACATCGTGATACGCCAGTAGATCATAATTTGACGGGTCATATATTTTAAAGAGAAAACTTCTTTAGACGCGTCGAATACTTTTTGGACTGAATGGTGTCAATGTAGGTACATATATGTATGTATACTAAACGTATGTGTATATTAAACGAAGCACGTTATACATAGCGCTCTCTGTACGGGACGTTACTGTCTCGGTGGGATCAAAATCCTTGTAGCAGGCGAGGTAGCTATTTTTGATTGAAAATGATATTATCTACTTTACGTAAATATGCTCTGTAAAGGCACTATTTATATAGGCTAAGATATAACACAGTACTTACGGCTGACTATTTTTTAGGCAAGCTTTTAATCCGGGGAAGAGGGGGGGGGAATGTTTAGTCTGATGATAACTCAATACTAGTTGGTTAAATTAGGTTGGAATGTAATAGAAATCGCGAAAGATAAAGTGAGGCAACCGTGGTAGCGATTAAAGAGCGCTGGGTCCTATTATATTTTTTTTTTAATTTTTATATAAGAGAAGTAGCAAGTGCACTGTCTCCCATGACAACTTTAACAATCCTCAAAAGTCAAACGTTAAGCATTAAAGGATATGGCTGATGTAAGATGGCTAGATCGCAACGTGCGCGCGATTTACGATGTTCCCGGGCATATCATGGTACGCCCAATTCAATAATCTGCTGAGGACATATACGCATATGTGAATCTCAAAACAGCCCCAAAGATTTTCATGAAGTTTTCAGGCAGTGAAAAACTAACTGCTTTACCGAACACGGCAACTCGAAAGTTACTTTAATATTTTGTAATATATACTGCCTCAAATCTGTTTACTTTATTGCCGAATTTTATTTACATAGCTAACTACTTTACCAACACAGCAACACTAAAGCTACTTGCATAGGTGACGTTGATAACCCATAAAATAATATGACTACAAACATTATCATCCGAGTGAAGCCCGGTCATTACATATAGGTAAACGCAATAATTAGCCGATATAACGAAATTAGAACGTTATGAGCGAAATCTAGTAAGCTATTCTTCCGAAATAACTAATTAACATGATTTATTAAAGTTTATAATTCGCAATTTCATACCTCAAATCAATCAATTCAATTTGCATTGATAATGTTACGTCTATGTTACGCATATCAATGGTCGAATGAATATTACTGCTGTCAACTATAATTTATAAATTTTTTGAATATACGTATTATGTTACCAGCAACCTCTCTAATTCAAATATTCCACACAATGCACTCTGCAATGTATAGAATGAATGAATGAATGCACTTTATTGTTTAACGCCACAAACATATATACAGTAGAAGCACTCGGCTCGTCTAGGCAGTGTATAAAACAATATAAATATAATTGTTAATTGCATACCCAGGTAATCTATACAACCCCCGGGTTTGTATAGGATACCAGCGGATCCACCGGAAAAATGTAAAGTAAAAAATTTTGTTGAAGAGTTTCTAATTTAACAATTTAAGTTTTAAATTGGCACTTTCGAACCGACGAATTATTGTCAATGTCGAACCATACCATGTGGTAAAATCTGTATGCTACGTCCCTAGCGACCATCTATGTATATGATTACGACCATCTCTTGTGACGTATCTTTTTCCGCCGCTTAGCAGTTTATTTGCTTTATTGAGCGGTTATTTCAACCGTCGTGTTTAGTGTCATATCGGTGTTGGCTTTCATAAGTTGGACGTAAAAGAAAACGCGAAATATTTTTTGAATTTTTTTACTGATTGTGTACTGATTTTGATGATTCGATTTGATGTTGGCTCAGTATACATTAGAGGTTTTATTGGTTTTGGAGATTTTATTGGGGGTTTATTGAGGTAAATATTTAAACTACGACTACACTTCGGAGATATACTAAAGCATGATTAAGGTAATAAGTTGTGGTGGTTTATGACAAAGCGTGGAGAATTTGATGCTGACTTGACAGATGAAGTTTGTTCTCATCAAAATTGTTGATGCTTGCTAGTCCGAAATTTAGAAGAAAGAAAGAAAACAGGAAAGAAGTTTATTCGTAATGAATATTACCTACTAAACTTTACAATAATTTAACATGAAAATAAAAACAATAATTCATTTAATTAATTAAATTAAAGTCGTACTCATTACGAAAGGGTAACTGCTAAGCTTATGCTGGTCAATATTACCAACCAGTGTCCGTTTGAAGGAGTCAAGTCAAGTACATACATATATGTATAGCACTCGTGTCACGTATTAAAGCTTCCTGACTTATCTGGTGTTCCCGAAGATTTTATTTTTTTAATTTTAATCAAATACAATGAATACTGTGCAAGTTTTTATCGGCGGAGGGATATTATTCCAACACTTCGACGCAGCATAACGGAAGCTACCCCTAAACGCGGCGGTATCGCACATTTTCATGGCGCCTAAAACAAGGTTTTATAAAGATAAGAAGGATAAATACTTGATACGAAGGACTTGATAAATATTAAAAATGGGGTTACATGACCTTTAAACGGAATATTAAAACTGAAGCGAGCACACGCATTTTGAACTCGTTGAATTAGTTTTTTTTTCAACACACGCGGACCATAAACGACATCCATATAACTTAGTTTTGATGAAACCAATGACTCTACCAATTTTATTCGTAAATCTTCTTTCAATAATAAATCGATATCGGTGCCAGATGCCTCAAAATGACAAAAGAGTTATTTTATGCTTTTAAGTTCGTTTGTGGCGGGTTTCAAGTCGGTTTATTTTCGTGAAAAAGTTTTTATTTTACGAAGATGATATCGATTTTATGAAGATGGTAAATTTTGACCTTGAAACTTTTGAGACTGTTACGTTTGAGAACAATTATAAATCTAGTGCAAAAATAGTCATTAAAATCATATCTGATATGATCTTCTCAGGCATAAACAACT
>DWJG01000051.1:0-12315 GCA_018248795.1 Ectomis octomaculata | reverse complement strand
GTTGATGCATTAAATATACTAGTAATATATAGCTGAAGAGTTTGTTTGTTTGTTTGAACGCACTAATCTCAGGAACCACTGGACCGATTAGAAAAATTCTTTTAATATTAGATATTTCCTTTATCGAAGAAGGCTATAGGCTACATATCATCACGCTCAGATGAATAAGAGAGGAGCAGCAATAAAAAATATTGCCAAAACGGCAAAATTTAGAGCTTAGTGATTAATAAGATAGTTTAAAGCCCGATAATCTATCTAATGATCCTAAGACATAGGATAGCTTTATCCCGGAAATTCCACGGGATCGGGAACGCACGCGAAGGCGCGAACGCAATGTATTCGAATATATAGCGAGCATTTTCTGTATATACATATATACTGTATAATCTTTATGACGGAATCGGCTAAAACGATTTTCATGAAATTTTCTATGCGAGGAGTTTCAGGACGATAAATCGATCTAGCTTGGTTTCATTTTCATATCCGTGTTTTTAGGCAATGAAAAACTGCTACAAACAGATGGCGCTGTTTCCATTATTATCGGATTCGGTTTAGATAATTAAAACTTATCCTGTTAACCAATAGAAGTTTATGACTATAATCATACCGAATCTCTGTTACCACGTTTTAACAGTTATCACATAAACGTATTTGTTGACGCGCGCGCAGCAGTCACGGCCGTTTTCGTTTCCAGACAGAATCTTTATGTAATTTTCTTTGTGTGGCTTCATGGCAATTTTCATCTAATTTCTCCCTTGATGTTTAACAGTTTAATTGTCTCCGCAATCAGTTCTTAGCAAATTTGTAACTACTTTTAAGAACAAACAATATTTCGAAAAGTAAATTTTCACCACTTCTACCACTTCTGATCTCAAAGTGTACGTATACGTTCATTACATAAAAAAATATGTTTCCATTTATTAGACGCTCAAAGACCCAGAAATCCAGACACAGGCGTTACAGTACGATGATGCAAAGCCTCTATCCGGGCGGATCGACGCCAAAACAAACAGAATAGCGGTAAATACCCAATTAATAATTGCCGACGTTTCCTTAGAGAACTCGTTACGAGAGCAATGTTTTGTTTTAGCAAGAAATAAAGGAAAGTTTTGTTGTGCTAAACGGGCGTGATGAGAGATCGCAATACATAACAGCCTTCGAAAAGCTCGGAGTCATGAGGTTTGTTTATTACAGTGATATGCGTCTCTGATTAGTAATTAGTCTTATGAATAAATTGTTATTTTTTGTGACTCTTTATTGTACAGTGTTATACGTTATATTTTATATCGTAGGTTCCCATATCTTTGGTATATCTGTGGTTGGTATACTACCGCCCAATTTTTTAGACGTGTCCATATCGACTAAAAACATATATGGATTCCAAAAAAGCCTTAACAGCACTATATAAGACGAATGTAATATTTAAAAATATAAAAATCAATTTTTATTTTTTTATTTTTCTTTGTGATAATGTCTTTAGTTGCCTATTAATTCAATACGTGAGAGCTAAAACGGTCTATGTCCAAATTAGCTACCTTAAGTACTACGTTCTATTTTTCCATTTTCCACGCGATCTACTATGCAGAAAAGTTTAAATTTTGTTTTCATTCCTTCACTTTACGGTGGTAGCAGTTATTAACGTTAACACACGTAAGCGTCTTAAAAGACCTAATTTCAATAGAGACTAACCTCCAAACTCTGGTCTAGTAATAAATGTCACTTAGGCTATTGTTGCTCTCGCTTCCACAATTATTCCTGTTCAGCTTTATTATCCTTTTAGTTATAAGACGAAATAAAGACAATAATTTTGAAGTTTAGAAATGTAGTGTTAGAAATGGGACTTGTAACTTTCTTTATGATTTTAATGTGTTGTATGAACGACGAATCAAATTAAAAATAGGAATGACTTTCGGCCATTTTGTGACGTCATAGCCAGTGTTATGAATCGTTCACATTGAAATATACAAAAGTATAAAAAATAAACTATTTTCATAAGTAAAAAATAAGTTAATGATTTACAATCTTTCTTGCAAACCTTACTTTTCAGATAAGACATTTCAGTTGAAGGTTATTTTCATCCCTATTTTTAGTTTAATTGCATTGTATAGGTATAAATATACTTAAGTATAAGTTCTAACTTTTTAGATACATAAGATACATATTTTTACCGGGATGTATCACCCCACACGGAATATTCCTGAAGTTTTGGTGTGCAGTGCGTTTTGTAGCTGCCGTATATTATGTACTAATTATACCATACAATATTGCCGTGAGTATAGTATTTAAATAATATTCATAAGATTTTGAATACATATTATGCGATCATGTACGAATAGGAGTTTTGGTAGTTTTGTGAAGCCATAGCCACTGTTATGAACCGATTGAATTTAAATATAAACTATGTATTTTTATAGGTCAAAAAAATGAAGATAATATTAATATTGTTTAGAATCCTTTTTGCAATCATTACTTTTCCGATAAGAGTTTAAGATCATTTTCAGTCCTATTCTTAGTTTGACCGCATAGTATATACATTGTAAGTGAAGATGTAAACATAAGTACTGGTAGTTACATCACATTTTATTATTTTATTTTTATTTATTTATTATTACAAAATCTATTCAAGGAGAACACTAAAATTGGAATAGGCATGCCGGAAAGATGAAAGCTGACACGCAAAAGAACGTACAGCGAATTCATTCAAATACATCTGAAATAAAGAAAATTCTATATATTAAAAGTAAAACTAGTAATAAAATGACTGGTCGACGGAGCTAGGGATTACGTAATAATAATGACTAGTGCAAAGTTACATTTACCGACATAAAGAATGACTATGTAAATAGATTTGTCTATAAATATTCTCTAGAACGAAACAATGTATTTTGGTAATTAGAATTGTACCTACTAAAGTTGTAGTATTTTTTCTCGAATACTCGCTCTATGGGTCATTAAAAACTTATTGCTCTTACTTATATGAGTATAAATCATGCACATTTCTCGTTGAATCTTCGTTCAAACATCCGTGGAAATTACAGGAAGCTCGCACAAAATAACCACAAGTGGCTTAAATTCGATCATAAGTACTGAAACCGCACTCTAAATCTCAAAGGAATAAATCTCACATGAAAGGTTATTCAAACGTCCTTTAGGTGTTTTGTGCCTTTCCCGCTACTGTACGTGACAGCGTACACCGCTACTTTGTGCATGGATTTTAGCTAAGAATTAACTGTATTTAAAATTTAATCGATTTTATGATAATAATTCGACGTTTTTTTGAGTAGCAAACACAGATACTGTGCGGGTCTGGCGAAATAATTAAAAATGAAGAGTTTCATCTGATTTGATTTTTGCTAATGAATTTTATGAAATTTGATTATGAAATATATGACATATATATGAAATATGATTTTTTTATCTGCGACTTTGTATTAGATAATTAACATAATATTGACGTATATAATATAAAAGTTTTAATTTTTTAAGTTTGTTTTGTTGCTTTTGAGTTTAGGTGCTAAAAGTTAAACTTCATGTTACTTCGCTTCCACACGGTTTTGCACAAAGTATGCGATGAATTTGGGAGCGGTAAAACAACCTCTGTTAGAATGCTTCTATTATGATCCACATATTCTTTTATGGTTCACACATAAAAAATAACGCCCCGCACATGTACACTATAGAGACGCGATTAAAATAGGCATAAAATCTGGATTTTCTAACGAATAAAAACTCTTTGCACTTCGGCGAATTGTATATAACGCCTGGCAAGATGAATGAGTAGAATTGCCTTGTAAACAATAACAGGAGAATGTTTACGCAAAACTGGATACTAGGAGTTGTGTTCAATGCATTCGCGTTACACCGTGTAGTGCGAGCGACCAGCTTGTATAACATAACAACTTGTGAAGAATTTGAAAATGGTGCCAAGTTCGATCCCCAAAGTGTTGTCGATTCCACGTGGAAAATATTTTACTTTTGGTCCGATACGTCGGAAGTGAAACCGATTATTTTCTCGCTGCTTGGGAAAAAGGTAAAATTTAAAATCGTGCTCTACATTTCTTTTAAAGTTTTAGTTGTCATAACCTGTTCATAGCGTCGCATTCAATAGGGCCTTCAATATTTTTAAAAGCATCTTAAAATACCAGTTTATATTATTGACTGTTTAAATGCTCTCTGATGAAAACTATAATTCTTATAATTAAATTGACAAAATATGTTGCATAATAGCATCCAATAGTTTACTTTAGACTGTAGACGTAACGTAAATAAAACGTATCATAGTAAATTGTATTTGAACGGACTTCAAAGACGGATGAGATTCTCAATTTGTTTGTATATTTGTTTATTTCTCAGATATATTTATAAAATTAAAAACCTGTACAATTTTAAACCAAAAACCCATCCAACTCAACATATATGTTGCTTTACTAACTTTGTGTATGCAATCTTCGGAAAATGTATAATAAGAATGTGTTGTCTCACAAGATTATCACCATAGCAAATAATCAACAAAATTGGTTTACAACAGAATTGACCTGATTAACCTCGTACCAACTTTTGTACTACTAAATTTGGTTATAAAATTTTTTATATACATCTAAATTACTAGACACTTGTAACTAAATTATTTACATTTAAAATAACATGTGGTCTTTCAGTGTACTTTTCGTAAATGTATTCCTTGATAGAGAATAACAACTCAGTTTTAGTGTATTGCTACAAAAACGCTATTTAATTACGTCAGCAAAATTCATTTATAACAGACGTTCCTAGTAATACCTTAATTTACATGATACTGGTTACCCATCACAGCTCGGCTTGCATATATGTAGATATCTAGTTATGTGGTGTTAGCATCGAGTTTGCTCACCCAACTTTCCTCCAACATACAACAAAAGGCAAATTAATTTTAATTTACCTAACGTCTAATATACCTATTTACGCGTCGGAATTAGCTAGCTCCAAAGTATCAAAGAAATTTAATACATTTTCATAACAATGCTCCAAAGATTTAAACTTTAATTTTTCATTCACTATATTTACAGCGATTAGATAAATTCAAAGAAGTTATAGATTCGCTGTACCCAACTCTGGGCGTTGAGTGGTACAAGGCAACGTTACTAATGGAGCCACGACCAGGTATCCAGGTGCTCCTACTGGATGGCGGTACGCCTGGCGCGTTCCGCGCGCTCGTCAAGCAGGAGCAACGCAATAAAGGTACGCCCCCGAGCGACACTCGCCCCCCATATTACCCTCCGGATACTTACCCTCTCGCCCGCCATTTCCGCTCCTAACTTTCCCGACTCCACTCATAATGATAATAAACAGCTCGCTTTAAACGTTTTTTCTCTTCACGATCGTCCGCTAATGAAGGTAGCGGGTTCACTCGTTACAAGAATATTACTTGTGCATCAACAATTTATGTTTGTTCCGTAAAAAGCTACAAGTGTTTTTTTAAACGTTTGGAGGTAAAGCTCAAATTTATGATAATGTATCGCCGTATTCATGAGTCTATTTACAATAACAACACAAAGTAAACGAGTATATTTTATCTACGGTACTCGCGTTGCTACGTAAATCAAATATACAATTTTCAGCCAAGTTTATTGAAATGAAAGCACTAAAACACTTAGATCCGGTCTTAATATAAAGCTAACAAATTCTTTACGTTACGAGGTTCAGGTTAAGTTATAGTTAAGTTATGTTAAACTTATAATCTAATAGTTATGTCTTGACGTCACTATTTTCAGCAAGGCCAAATCCGGGACCGTTGATTAAATTAGCTGACGTGAGAATGAAAATAGTAGGTCGATACATGGGCATGATGTGTTGTGAGGATTTAACGGCATTCGCGTTAGCGCGAATAGAGGAAGTGCCCAAAACCGAGGAAGAGTGTGTAACCGCCGCCGCTACATTAGGCTTGAAAGGACCAGGCGGACGTTCCTACTTTTATTTTAGCAAAAAAAGAAAAACCAACGAACTTTGAAACCTTGCCCAAGAACTTGAACTATCCAAGGAAATGGAATCTTATATATTAAAAGTATGTTTCAATAAAAATGATCGCATTTAATAAGAAACATTAAAGTTTAACAGTACCTACCAAGTTTAAACATACACACTTTAATGAATAATGGCCCGTAAGTGGGCTAATAAAAATGAAATCAATTCACTCCTGTCAATAGAATAAGTAACCCATATTTTACAGACCTTTGCTCCAGGCTCCCTCTGCGGTCCCGTGATGTTTTAGTGAATAATGTGCAAAACGAAATATCGTGTAGTCCCAATCTAACAATAAATCAATGATCCACTGCGAGTGCGAGACTACACACACTTTTATATAGCTGCACTATGAATATTTCAACTTGTTTTACCTACACAAATACAATTGAAGCCTCTGTGTATATTATGCCTATCAACATATGCTTTTTAAAGTCGTATTTTATTTCCAGAACGATACGATTATTAACAATGCTAAAATTCAATGGGTAATTTTTTAACTTTTGTTTAACTTGACATGTACTTTAGTTGGAAAGTACAAAGTACTATTTGGGAACAACATTCAATAATAAATAACGAATAGCGAATTAATTTAATTAAATATTTAAATATTAACGCATTATGTACTTCAAATTCAATTCGGAAATATTTGAAGGCGCTTGCGTAAAAATCGAAAAACCAAGCAAAGGGATACCCTTGTGTAGTCACACGGATAAGCCCATCTACAAATACATGAGGTTCGCTAAACTGACCTATTGTTATTAGTACCTACCGTGTTCCGTGAGGGCTGTAATTTTATATGGCTGTAGTAGAATTTTTAAGCTAGGTCAGGCTGATGGTTGAACATAACGGCTCAATAAAGGTGACAATAGCCAGGAGCTTTTTCAATATAGAGTAAAAGTAATGTTCATATTTTTCCACACAAATATCTGTTTCGTATTTTGTTGGTTAATATATTTTACATTGTATGTTTTATATGAAAACGGTACTCAGGACTTCCATGAAGAATTTTTCATCACAATGTTCGTTTACTCGACTTTTGTATACTCACATGACAGTTTATTGCAAATGCCATTGGCTTGGATTCAAAATGATTTGTGAATTTGATTATTATTTCATTCTTTTGTATAATTTAAAGCCGCACGCTGAACAGCTAAAGCGATCACAAGTTTTCGAACAAAGCTGGACTAACTACAATGAACGTTAATAATTAAAAAGTTTCGCAAGCTGCATCTGATAGCCTATTGTGATTAAAGTTCGGTTCGAATCCACTTAGGATTCCGCCCCCGCTCGCTTACCCATGAAAGTAACGTTCGTGGATAGCCTTACCTATAGATACCTGGATAACGTATATATTACTGCCAAGATCTACATTCAATAAGATATTGTTGGCTGGTACCTTAAGGCTCTCTATATCCACCAGAGCAAATTTATTTTCCTCCGCAGCACTAGACGTCAACAAATAAGGTTATTTTTCAATAGAGGAATTTTATTCTTTTGCAGATGGTATAAAGGTCGAGTCCACAGAGCTCTCTATACCCCGTTGATTTATAGTATTACCTGTGTCATTTGTTCGTCAATTTGATGCTTGTCGAGAGAGACAAAAAAAGTGTAAAACGACAATGAAATGACATAGAAGTAACACATAAAAAAGTAATTCACAAATTCGCTCATGAATTCTATCGTGTAAGGGAGCATCGTTAGTTCAGCTGTACGAACGGCCCAGAGAGCCCTTTAATAAAATTAAAACAAATATTTTGTCGCTGAAAAATTGCATCGCATTCCTATTTTTTCCTTATTGAAGCTTTTTGTTTTTTTTCTACGTGATCTATTTATCACATTGACTTTATTGGTCATGTTTACAATACAAATGCTTTTAATTAAATCTCACACAATAGGGAACCGGTGACATGCTGAGATTTAACATACTGTTCACTAGATCATAAATATCTCTTCCCCGTTCCTTCAGCCTCTCATCGTCGATTATATATTAGGTTATTAATTATTTATGAAGACATTATGAAACTACGATATTAAATTTACTTTTTATATAAAATTTTAAGTCAACAGCTTAAAAAGCGCCTAATATTGTTGTTATTTATGTATGTCTTTATAACTGCTAAGCAATTTAGCAATCATTTAATACCGCCTAATAATACCAGTAACATTTTTTCATTACCTGCATGCATAAATGTTAAAAAGTTTCTAACATTTAGTAATAAACACGAAACTATTTTCCTAGTGCAAAAAATATTTTCAAATGACCCCAGGATATTTAGTATACCTATATAATTTCATATGAATATTTTCCCCTAAATTATTAGTTATCATTTATTCAAGTAAAGTTCGGAACAAATATAATATACACACTTAATCTGATATTCTAATCGAATGGAGCATTAACACTGATGATATTGTTGATTAATAACGTGTATTCTTTTCCGTTTACTATCTCGGTAAACCACATACCCTTTTAGTTTCAATATCCAACACATAATAAGCTCGGTCCAAATACTACCTTATTACCTTTTACCCAGCTTCGATACCTTCGTCAAAAAGGTTTTCTGGTAAAGCCACCGAGTCCAAGAGGAGCGGGAAAATAATACGAATCAGATAATAGTGTCCCCAGCACGTCTTTCCATTTACAGTTTTGGGAAGGAATTCCTATTAGTAAACGTACTTTCCTGTCTGACGCGACCGTAAAAAAGTTCTCCCTTAAATGAATGCTTTCTGAACTCTCCAAAACAAAACGCTTAGCTTACACTGTTTGAAAAGGATGTAAAAGCAAACGGAGCCAAGTTTATGAGCAGCCTTTTGATAAACATTAAATATATTAATGGCAGCAATTCACGCGTTTTTCTTCTTATTGTATGAGCTTGGGCGGGTAATTTATGGTAGGTTGATGCTAATTTAATTAAAAAAGTAATGTCCTAACTTCAGTTAAGAGTAACATATAATACAATTACATAAGTAATTTTGTTAATATGTGCGTTTATGCGTGAAAAGATACGAAGAGACATATATTTTTAATAATTGGAGGATAGTTAGGTATGTAATAAAGTATTAAAGATGAACTAATCAACGCACAGTCGAAATCGCCTGATCTAGAACCGTAGAAATTTACATAAGGTTCACATACAATTATTCCGTGTTATAAAGAAACTTTATCCAAATTATCATAATAATATTTTGTACTGAAAGAGTTTGTCTAATTTAATATCAGTCTTATTTTAATACTAATTAGAAAAAGTTTAAAATATAACCTGTAGACAAAAGAAGAAGATTGTATTTTAAGTAGCCGATTCGTAAGTGTCCGTTTGTGACTAGACTACGCTAAAATAATTTGATAAGTACACACGAACCCTATATAATTATTATGAGACCGTTAAAAATATTGAATCTTAGTGCCTATCCATCATGTCTATAACACAATCCTTTGGGACGAAAAAGCTAGACTAAATAGCTACTAAACTTGAAATAAATACTATTTGTAACATGTGTCAGAAATATTTTCTCTTAATAACTTGTGTAAGTCTATGCTTTTATGACCCTAAGTGATTTTGACCAACTCCAAGGTCAGTGCTATTTATATATCGTTGTTTCCTTAATTAATCACAAACACGCAACTGAGTACCGAACCATTTGTATCAAAATGTTGAAATACCTAATTACCCACACACTGTTGCTTTAGTAAAATAATATTCATATCAAAAGAGAGCGAACGAGTGTAAATTGCCATATAATGTAGTTTCCGATATATTTTATGAAAATTTTATATCTCATTATAGATGCCATTGAGATCGTGTAGACAAATTTAGAGTACCTAGGTTAATTTTTCACATTAACGGTCTTTAAAAGCTAAAGATATTTTAAAGCTTTCTTGTAACTTAATTTATCAGCGCTTGCCTTAGACTGCTAAAGTTCATAATTAGATTAATTCCAACCTTATTTGGAAATAATTTTACACAATTACAACTTTAACGCACGAACTCTGTGGCATTTAAATTTCATTTAAGTGAAATGTGAACGGTCACAAACTATCGACATCCGTGAGTAGCAAGTATTACTTCAATACACAATGCTACATAGAACATTCAAGCACCTCGGCGTTACGCATTCAAACTAAATTTAGCTATACGCAGCTGTGGCCAACATTTGAGCGGTGTTCCTAGTGTAGCTATTCAAGGGTTGCCAATTTATTATGGTTAATAATAAAGTACTTACTGTAACGTATATTATTTTTGCATTTATGTAACAATACTATGAAGCATTCGTTTCTCATCGTATTCATTAAAATACAGTACGTAACATTAAACAATAATAGTGTAACATAATATTAATGTCACACCACCCGAATTTTAAGAGTAATACTTTTAGATAAACTAATAAAAACGGCTAATTGATTACATAATTTTTATACTCTCAGGTAACATTTTATGTTTCTCAGGAAGTTGGCAACCCTAAATTCATTCAAGAAAAGCCCTGCAAACGCCAGTAACCGTTTAAAAGCCGGTTTAAATGATTAACTCCATATAGATTACAAATCTTTAGATTCTAGATTTTGGGTTTTGGGTTTACCACTTTTATGGACTAAAAGGTGCTTAAAAAAGATAATTTTCTTTACGTATACACCTATAACACTAGACCGCTGCATTTCTGCATAAAATGCAATCAACAAGCAATATGACGTTACCCCAGATTCGATTTAAATTTGTTGGTGATGAGTGGATGAGTGGTGTGGTATCAAATTATTCGTACACCTTTACCCGGACATGTAAGTAAGACGATACATAACTGACGAATTGTTCAATACCACTTATATGAGAATTATGTCGACTTCAGTAAACTTCAAAGACTTGATATGGCCAGCAGCTACGGTTTCTAACTGTGGACTTTCAGTTATAAGAACCTTAAATACCCATGAGCATAAGCATACCCATGAAAAACGGCTGTTTACTGGATACATTCCTTCCATGTTTCACAATATTGAGGGGGTTCACAGAGTTCGTTAAATTTTCACAATATCGAGGGGTGAGGCAGGTGTGGGCAGTAGCTTGGCGGTGATGACCCTGGGTGTCGGTGCGGGTCTAGGCGCTGGTCTCTCGCTCCCGGCACGCGACGGCGGCCACGAGCGCTGCGCCGCGCCCGCTGCCGTCCTCCGACAACATCAGGTCGAACTGGAAATAACGAAACCGTTCTTATTATTTTTAACACCGCAGCACCCATTTCCCCGTGAAGCAGTTGCTTATACGCAAGCAGTGTTTCCATCTCAGTCCTCAGGAGTCGCAAAGCATTTGTGACTAACTTCGAACTAGACTACCAGTTAGGTACTAACATGTACTAATATATACAAACATAATAATAGCACTAACTAATACAACTGTCCCCACGTCCACAGCACTAACACATATTAATCAACTAATATTCACATTAACATCTTCTACTAACTTATTCTAACAACCCGTTTAAATAGTCCATTTTGAAGTTAGTCACAGGTGTTGGCGAGAGTAGCTACTTACCACCAGGTTGGCTCCAAGCTAATTTTTGGTGGTTAAGATTCGGGCTCAAACGTGCGTAATCCGGGTTTAAATCTATTTATATTATAATTATGTAACATAAACACAACTTACACGACAACCCATTATTGTCCCACTGCTGGACATAGGTCTCTTCAGGGCGGACGGAGGGGTATGCTGGACTCCAACCGGTTAAAACCGGTTTCTCATCACTTCTGCGGTGCGGAGATGCAGGGATGTGGGCCGTACTCTTTTGCGGTCGGTGACCGTCGACCCATTCCAATCAACGCCCACTAGGCTCGTTAAGGCGGCAGGCGACGGCAGTCCTATTCGAGGTCAATCGTGTCATGGGCGGCAATGGTCACTTACCATCGGATGAGGTACATGGTAGTTTGATACTTCAGTATTATAAAAAAAACCTATGAAGGCATTGAAAATTAAATGATATTTACTTACACTTTTTAGAGAAATCTTCAGCCCTCTCTCAAGATATGTAGGCATGTCGACAAAGAAGACGATGTAGCCGAAGGTGCAACCGACGTGAGCGGTCATGGTAGCCCAGAAGGACTTTGTGCAGAAGATTTGCTTCCACGGTATTTTGGGGGTCTGAAATATTGTATAAAATTATTAGTTCCCTTACAGCGAAAAACTTATTGGTTGCAATATTGGGAGGCATATTATAGCGATGTAATTCTTGCATTTTCATAAACAATATCTGGTGACCAACATTTGCTCGGACGATAATGTTTATAAACTCATCTTCCTTAACAGGATAAGTTCATGCAAACGACTGGACCAATTT
>DWJG01000050.1:0-12370 GCA_018248795.1 Ectomis octomaculata | reverse complement strand
GACTCATATTAAGAGCAGTTTTATATTAAAATATATATTAAAATTCATATGCAAGTTGAAATTCTGTCTTTAAATATGGGTAAATATCTACCCATATTACCATGACCTTCCAGTAAACTACTCGTCACAAATAACAAAGCAGTCTCGAACTAAGGACAGCATTAGGTCCTTAATAAAGCAATACAAGATGCAGACATAGTTGTCTGATGACCACACTGTGATATTTTCCCATACTGACACAGCCTAAGTACAAAAAACCATTACCTTTATGTGCACCCATTTGTTTTTGAACTACATGATATAACTTAGCTTTAATCAAGCTTATAGCCACTAAATTTCGCTTCTCAATAGTCAAATATATCTTTGCCTTTTCGCAGACAATGACTGACATTTTTACGTTACAATCTTCCCATCTGGCATTTCCTTTCAGAGCCATGTATCCACGTTCGAACCTCATTCATTCGCTTACAATCCAACACGCCGCTAAGTGCAGTACCATGTTCGCTTAGATATGGAGAAAGTATGGCGAAACGAACACGGCTACCGAAATTGGAGGCAATGGGCTGTACTCGCCACGGACTTGCCCCAAATCGTCGAACGCGGTCAAGTGCATCACCATACGAGCACTGACGTACAGGACGCCTAATATTTGTAAGTGTATGGACACACAATAATATAACTTTCATTTTAACGACAATCGATTCGAATTCGATCGAAAGGTTTTCTAATGAGTTCATATTTCGATGATAGCATATCGAATATTATCGTGAGCTTGTTAATAAATTGAACTATCGATAAGGTAGTCTGGCCCTTATAAACAGGCAGGTATAATTATGTTCCAAGATTTAATAGAACCCACAGTGCAATCCGAGGACAAAAGAATAATTTTGATGGAGTTTCTTGGTAATGGCAATTGTTATGAGAATCTATGGAGTGTAAGCGTTTGGGGTCAAAAATACTCATTAGGTTAAAAGTACGACCATTTTTAAGGTTTCGTACCTAAAGGGTGCCAAAGGGACCCTAATACTAAGACAACTTTGTCCGTCCGTGTGTCATTAAGCTGTATATCTTGAACCGTAATAGGTAGTAGGTTCTTGAAACTAGTATAACAAGTGCATTTACAAATGTAGTTGCGATAAAAATATTAAAATATTTTGAATTAAGATAAAATTAAATTTTATACTAACTGATGGATGACCTTAGACGGAACTTAGACTCACACTCGGCCAATTTTTTACTTAGAAATAATATCATATACCAGAATAGATGATGGTTAATCAAACAAATCAAAATATATGCATTGAATCGACAGTAAAGCACATCCAAATTTAAATTAATATATTTAACACTAGCTTTTTGCCTGGCGTTTCTCCGTCGTGGACTTCGTGGTTTTAGCTCCGTTTTCTTCCGATCGATCCGATCTTCCGATAAATAGATCGATAGTTCACGAAGCAGTCAGTCTACTGATGTAAGATTTTTCAATAGTAAATATAAAAGTAAAGTAACAAATGAACTGCAGCCTACTTAATGATAAGTAGTTTCTGCCGCCCATGACATTTGTAACCAACCTCAAAATATGTATACAGATCGCTTTTTGAAAGTCAAGAAGCTACCGCTGTTTCCAAGTTGTGAAGTTGTGAAGAAGAAACGGCGAAATAACTACGATTATTGAGTTTATCAAATCTTTCCTCTTAATTATACCTACAATTGCAGATTGTAAATCGACTACCTACTCCAAAATATTTCCTAAAATCTAAATACATAATAAATCTAGCCGAACAACTACAAATTCAAGGCCTCGGTCCGACTTTGATTATCAAATTTTACGTTCACCTAGAACCTTTAAAAGTACCATAACACCAGAATACATAATACCTAACATTAATATCTAATCTATCATTATCGACATTACAGAGTCTATGCTAATCGGCAAATCGGTCGATCTGCATACGGAATGCAGTTTAGTTACAAAACAGACATCAGCAGAAGGCCTGCTTAATACAATATGAGATAGCTGAACATAATTCACGTTTTATGGAACCAATGAATCAGAAAATAACCGACAATATATTCTAAAGTTATGTTTCCGCGTCGCAGGCGGAGGAAACAATTATAAAGCACACACCTTGATTCTATTAAGAATCGTATGACATCAGCACTGCCAGTTAGTACCGAGTGCGGCCTCGCTCCAATTCTCTCGAAACTCAAAAATATGTACAACATAACGCCATTAGACGTGACAGTATTGCTATAGTAAACGTGCTCGACGAACACTCAACGGTATGTTTACACATCTAATGCAAATCACTCGAAAACATCGAGATGTTCTCTAGTACCGAAACCATCTTAACGTGACGATACTACAAATCCCCGATTGCGTCATCTGCACGTACGTCCGTCAACAAAAAATCCGCATCCGGCTTACGATTCGTGATGTACATCTTATCAGTGCGAAAAGTGATAGATCGAAAATCAGTCGCGAATCGATATGGCGAATACACGAAAGCAAGGTCTGTGAGAATTGTAGCGGAGAAAACAATGTGCAAAGATAATTTGTTAGGTGTGTAGCAAGACGATTGTCGCTATGTATTAGGCGGCTCGAACAATGAGCACGTACAGCACCGGCGGCAGCGCTTTGCCCGCCCCGCGGGTCGAAACGGTCGTGTGTCGTGACAGCAGCAATACACTAACCGTAAAATACACATATCCGACACAAATATATCTTAACCTTCAAAATAATTGCCACAAACTTAAATCAGATAATGGTCGACCGCTCGGGGCAATTGCTCTAAATTGCAAAATTAGCTATTAAAATATGCAGCTTTCCTCGCACCACGAGCGAAGGACTCGGGCGCAATCTAAGGTTGCCTATTATCCGCCACGCTCCGAAAACCACCAAAAGGTAGCACCCAGAACAGCGGAAAAATTTTGAAACTCGTTGCACAAGCGACACTCATATTAAACAATATAGAAGCGGGTAACTAATAGCCGCGATTATCTATATAAAATCTACCAATTGGTGTTTACCTCATCGCAATACACTACAAAGCGATCGACGCTCTCTAGATTAGTTCTTTATAAAATTTGATTATACAAGCACTCACCAATTCGATACACTTCAAGGCAGCATAAACATTGGTTCCTTACCTGAAACAACAAAAAATAAATTTATATAACATCAATTAGATTACATTATAAACAAAATTCTTACAACAAATGATCGTAAAACTAACAAGGCTCGTCACGTTTACTCTAACGAGAAGTCCTATTATTCGGAACGACATAAAATTACGTGAAAAGTACGAAAATTTCCAGATGTCGTAATAGCAATTACAGGCGTAATATAGCGGACGAGCCAGCATTATATGGAAGATTACATACAACAACTCCGAATGCGACCATTCTTGTGAAATTACGAAACAAACAATCAAGAAAGTTGCAATGCAACGAATAACAAAGAAAAGAAAGCGCTCTCTCGCATTATCAAAGCGCATCACGTACTTTTAAACTATACCAAAACCTCGAGGGAACAGTTACGGTAGAAGTTAAGTTGAAATTAAAATGCATAAAAATATATTACGCATCAAATCTCAGGAGACGTTAAAAAGCAATAATAATATACAAAACAATAAAACTAAATTATGCTGCAAACAAGAGTGTCAGTTAGGAGTTAGCTTTGAATGCACAAATAATCGTAATGCGGAAACTTCTAACTGATGTTATTTAATTGGTGTGAAGGCCACATAACTTCTTCTCGCTAACTTCGACTGTCTGTAATATTTATACAGCTCCGTAATTCAACATTTGCATTCGACAGTTCAATGAAACAAATCACATTCAATTTACGTGTAATTATCAAAAAGTTACTACTGATATGCTTGCGCAATACTGAATGGTATAAAGACCTTGGCGTTTTCAAAGATAATGTATTATAAATCATAAATCTGGTAACAATGGAGCACATGGCAGACTACATAGAAGTAGCTCGAAATACTTTGAGAAGTGGCCCCGAAACGGCGCGTGCGCACTCACAGCACGCATTACAGTCAGTCACGACTTAAATAAACAGATCGATTTTTAAAAAAGCTTTAAGCACACCGTTACTCCTATAAATATCATACACAAACAAAATTAAGTTAAAATTAAAGCAAATATTAATGACGCACGATTTATGAAATAAGCTAATGAAGAAAAACTAGCTAATGAATACAAAATTAAACTTGAAACAAAGCACACATAATAAGGTTAGATATGCAGGGGTTACGAAACTCGTCACTGACTGAGAAAGCAAACTTATTTGTGCAAAGCAAATATTCTATTACGACAACATTTGTAAACGCATAAAGATAATCTAAATTAGACCTCAAGAAAAGATTTCCCACATTAAAAATGCAAGGTTAGCGTAGAACGTACGTCTTTTCATTATTTACAACTTGTACAAAGCGAACGAGGGGTTTTAATACAATTCTCAGTTAGATGACATAATACGCTAGACTGGATGCCACAAAACCAACGGTTGAACAGGTTGCAAGATGGGATTGCCTTGACCGCACAATCCGTGACAATTATCCGAGCCCTGACACTTTTAGCACGTTCCGAATCGTTCATTAGAATAAAGATCAACAAACAATAGAAAGGCATTATTTCACAAATACGTCAAGCTATCTTGGAAAAAAAACTGCTTAGAACCTTAACAGATTTACCAGTACAGAATTGAACATACTTAAGAAAAGCATTCAAGACAAGTATCTTAAAAATTAGATAATCGAATAAAAGCATTCGTAATGAGGTCGAAGATTAATCAGACAAGACGGCACGCGCCGTCTGCGCATGCACATCCATAGGGTTGCGGCTTTTAAAGTTTACCTCTTCTATTTATGAAATATTTTCCCAAGCAGTTAACACAGTGGTAGAGTCATTAATTACATTGACAATAAAGTGCGAAATTTTTATTACACAATAAAATAAAGTATTACTTACTAAGTCATAAATACTTACTACTGTACGCAATGTTGTGCCAATCGAAATGACAAATCATTTGTAAAGTTTTTTATGCTCTTTTAAAATTATGCAATAATAACTTGATGTTCAAATTAACGTTTTGGATTATCGATTGCCAAGTTGTCCACACATACTGCACATTTCACTAATGTTATTTTAGATAGTACAAGTAAATAAAAAAATCCCCTTCAACAAAATAGCACAGTTGTGTAGGAATAAAAAACTTTAGCTTAATAACTGTCGATCAAAATCGTAAACAAGCCCATGAGGGCACTCCATAAATACCTAAACAATAAATCTTCCAACAAACCGAGACGAATGCCATTTCGCACCACGTGTCATACAATTTACTTACAATATTAACATCTTCGTCCGTAGGTCTTATAAGGACAGCAAGGTATAATAGTGTGATTCGCGCCGCTCGAGCTCCCAATGCCACATTTCCAAAGCGAATGGGACATGTGTACTAACTTGCCATACACATTAGATATATCATAACGCATGTCCAAGCGATTGCCAAAACACTGATTGGTCGTCGAATTAAAATTTATCGCGTTTCGTCATTAAACGTTCATGTCTAGAATAAGTTTCGGCTACCGAAGTGACCATATTTGAATGGCTAGACAAAATACCAGATTTCTTTCGCTTATGAAGTCTATGGTTAGTTGTATTAATTTAATATATTGCATTAAAGCTTTCCGTCGTTCAACAGACTCAAGGAGATCAATGCATGCAATTACGTGCTAAGCAGCTGCCGGTACGAGGTAGACATTATTATGTTGTGTGGATTTGCCTTCGTCGTAATTACGTAAATTGCCACTTACAAACCTTCAATCGAACGAACGATCGTGGCTAACCCTTAACTCCGGATTGTTTAGATTATCAAAATGCAATATTATTGTAAAACTGTATACTATTCATGGATATTCTCAAGGCATATTTTTCTGTTGAAAAGCGTAACAACTAGTGAAACGCTGCAATCAACATATCCTGACGATCGAATGTGTCCGACGGACAAAGGCCGTTGGAAAGTTGGCAGGTCGAAAACGAACACAGAATACTAATAGCCAACAATGCGTCTGGTGATCACGTTTCTTAACGCCATCAAGCGCTAATGCAGTGAAGAAAGCTTGAAAGATATGTAGGCGCAACGCATTATATGTAAAACAATAGATTTTTTTTATCCGTGACGAGGACGTCGCACAATGCCAGCTAAACACCTACAAAAGCTACGACACTTGGTTAACCACTCCACGTTTCACTCCAACCGCAAGAAATACGGACCCCGCAAGGCCATCCGATGGTCTTCTTCGTAGACCATGACAAATTATTTCATCAACAATACACGCATTATACCGAAGAAACACTTATACTACCCGGGAAGGATCGCGACAAAATTTTTACGAAGGCAAACGAGTATCGGAAACGAAAGGATGCATTTAAGAGATGCCTCCAGTAAATGTCAAATTTATTTAATGTTTACACTGAACTTTGCGACTCACGCTTGCTCTATCGTATGTTCTTATAAAATAATTTTCAAATCCCTTTATTGAATATATCGACATGTAGTAGATGATATGACATGATAACTCAGTAGGGGCTCGATTAAAAGATATTAAGACCCAATAAGTAACGGGTCTTGTGCAAAAGTTTCACAACGGAACCAGCCGCGACGCGGATAATGCTTGTACCTAAACGATTTATTACAAATTAAATCAAGGTTATTCAATAACCATTATGACTCTATGACTCAGATGTCTATGAGACCGGTACTTGAGATTCTACTTTTATGGATATTCAATTGATTATTCAATTCTAACAAACGATATTTGAGTTACGCTCCAAACATAAATGTGATTCGAGTGACATATAAAGTCGTCGGAAAATCGTACAAAGACAAGTATATAAGTTTACATTAAAGGAAATCATGACAGTATGTAATAATAATAAATCATTACTGTATGTTTCATCTAATATGCAATTAAAACATGTAAAGTTAAAGTAAAACAAATAAGAAGAATTTGGAAAAGTTAAAAGGCTTTACGTAACAAAGGAAATAATCACGGGCATCAGTCTAGTAACATTCGAAACCAATTAAAACGGCGATAGATTGCGGTTTTGCAAGGCGCACCGCCCTGTGGGGTTTAATGTAACAATTTCGGTGCATACCATAGCACAATTACCAGTTGGCTAGCTCACGTTCCGTTTACCGAAGGCAAAACCGAGCGAGTTAGGTGACCGTGCCTTTCACGGAACCCTGGACACGCCCTAACGACTTTACCTTCACTCCACTTCTAGGTATAACTAGCTACTTGAGCCATTATTCTCAGCTGATGTCGCATAAATCCGCGCGCTTTCGCTACAATTAAACTGTGTGCACTTGTTTTGCAACGATTATTAAACCGCTTTGTGAAACTTTAATCGTCAGTAACTCGATACTCGCCGCCCACGCCTCGTCAAATCGACTCAACAAACAAGTCCTATAATGCGGCAACTCGGATCGGAGCAAAATGATACTCATTTCCAACTGTGATAATACGTATTACATCGTGACTCTGTAAAATGTTACGTTAGACAGCTCGTGCAGGTTGAAATTGAAAAAATATATGCGATCCGATCATTTCGAAACCGAACGATTTCTGTATCGTTAGTTACAAGTAGTTACAACGAGAATGGTCATAAAATACATAACCGCAAGTACATTTCGTAATTGCGACAAAAACATAAAGCAATTAATTTTGCCCGGTGAGGAATTAAGAACAGAACAAGTACAGCCTTAAACCGAACGACAGTAGATATTGTCGCGGGCCTCGCGGCCTTCCTGCCTCGTGGTCATTATTCGCTAATTTCATAATTAAACGCTTGAATCTCAATGCCAGCGCGCTCAACGTCGGCCACTACGTACGAATTAATAAAAGGCAGGTGGTGGTGCGCGGCCCGCCAGTACCGAAAACACTAGCGATCGTTTTTATCTCCGTCAGTCCTTTCACTCCGCTTGCCCATGACAGTCGACGAGACTTATTTAAATTACAAAGAAAATCTTACCTAGATAAGTTGATTGATCAGTGAGTTATATTAGTAAGTTGAGTGTTAATTGTGCAACATAACTAAGAAGTGATGTTTTCTAAACTTTCAGATGGTGAGAGGGGCGGCGTTAGTGCTAACGCTAGCGCTGGCATGGGCAGCGGGCACGCATGCAAGCGTGCTCGTGCCAACCTACGTGCTGCCGCCTGACTCGTTCGTGCGCGATCAGCGCTCGCTCGGCCCGCCACCCGACTCCGATCCCGCGGAATCTCAACGGATGATCAAACGGTTGATCGGCGGTCACTTAAAAATCAAGTCCGACAAGGAATATGGTACGACGAAAAATTCCATTTTGTACGATGCTAAAAGTGATAGTGGCAAATTCGTAGGCGTGATCGCGTCGGACCAGTCGGGCGGCAGTGTAGGATGGAACCAGGGCATTTGGGACGACGGAATGCTCATGTCCAGCGCCGGCGAAGGAAAGGAAACGGGAAAAGTGAAGGAAGACGAGGAAGACAAAAAGACGTTGTCCGATCAGGTGGCTGAAGGAAAATATGGCCTTATTCAGAACGAAATATTCTCGAAGACCCCCAAACGACCAGGAATCGTCAGTTATGAACTAAATTCAGAGACGAGAACTAAGGACAACTTGCAGAGCCTAGGAGGTCTTAAAAAGGACGAAATTTGGCTTGCTGAAGATCACCTCCTTGTACTTACGGGAGGATCATACCCCGAACGTACGAAAGAGGAGCGTAGGCCTTGGCCACCGATCGATGACTACGAAGCACCCAGAAGGCAAGTAAAGCTACCGCAGAAACCTAAAGTGCCACCGCCCTTTCCAGTACGACTCTCCGACGACGGACCGCTCGTCTTCCTTACGCCAAACGGCAGTGTCCCTGCGTCCCTTTTCCCTCCCTTCTATGCAGGAGAGGGCGAAGGCCCTCTACCACCTCCGCCATTCCTTTTCCCACAGGGAGCGCTCAACCCCACGGGTGATAATCAGGGAAACACTACTACCGGGGGAGCGCCGCTGCCAATTCCTCCGTTCCCATTCCTACCTGGGAATGCGAGCGAAGGGGCATTCCCTTTCTTCGGACCCATGAACGGCTCTTTTCCAGAAGGTTTTCCTCCGGGCGCAGCGTTTCTTCCACCACCGAGCAACCAAACAGACCTGTACGACGAAGACGACCCTTCGATATACTATCCGCCGCCATACAATTTTTCCTATCACGCTGATTACAACAACAGCGTACCCGCTGGACCACTCGTACCTGGAATAATACTACCTCCACCGCCCGATTTCTTCGCCCCACTCGAGGAAAAGACATCTACGGAAAGAAATAATCAAACTATAACAAGGCCAACTACAACTACATTACGTACAAGGCCAAAGTCGACATCGAAACAACAGTTACCAACAGGGTATAGAGGCAAATACAAAACGAGACCGACAACTACCGAATCGACTAGAACCGAAGCTCCGACGACCATCACAACACAGCAACCAGTCGATATTATTACGACGCCCAAACACAGAAAACCTCAACGCGTTCAACCGTTGCCTGCAAGAAATCCAGTGAGAGTACACAACCTGGCTGATGAAATTATTACAAGACCCAAAACAGATAAACCCGTCTACAAGACGAGAACAAAAGTTACGTCAAAACCACTATCAGTCTCAGTTATTTACGATTATCCGGAACCGACTTACAGCACAGAGACGCCCACTACGTCAGAGAAACCTTACGTTATATACCGTGTTCCACAGAAAATACCCAATGTAATTACTAATGATGTAGTAACATCGACGCAAGTGCCACTACGAGCAGAGTACTATTCTAACATACAAAATGATGAAGTACCGACTACCAAATTGCAACCAGTATATAACCAGAAACAAAATGAAAACGGTCTAGCATCGTTCTACTTTTATGATGAACAACCAAAGACTTCTCCGGCACCAGAAGCATATTTCGATGGCAGAAACTACTATAAAACAGTACCGAGTCGGAATCCATTCGTGCAAAAACATAATGTTATTACGCAAAATACGCAATCTGAATATACTCCAGCGATCGACGTTTCATACGGAGCTATTGATCAAACTGACGCGCTATTCTTATGGCCTCAAAAGCAAGGACCTCGAACTTTGACCCAAGAATACTTCAGCATACAGAAACCACGACAGCAGACACTTTATGCACCACAACCAAAGCAACGTCCGGATCCGTTCTATCAACAAATCGCAGATATTCAACAAACTATTAATTTTTTCACAACCAAGCGACCCAAAGCGCATTCGCATCGGCCAAACTTAAACAAACCGAAAGTGACCTCGCGACCAGTATACCAATTCAGCTACCAATCTAACCCGAGGCCAGAGCAGACTTTCCGCGCTCCAAAATTGGACCCCGAACCGTTCAGACCTATGGTGAGCTACAGCAAACCCTTCAATTTGGAAAATGAATTCAACGCTATTTCACCCACAGTGTCACCTGGCTATCATCAACAATACTTAATTGAAAACGTACGTGTCACTACTGAAACACCGACATCGACTAGATATTATTCTAACATTAAGATAAGAGACGAAGATTATGAAGACAGTCCTATCGTCAAAGAAAATTTGCCTAAAGGAAACAGGAATCACATACCGGTGTACACTGGAAAACCGGCAGTACATCACGTTAACAGGTATCCCAGTACTACGCCGAGTCCTATCAGTCACGGATATTACACAAAACAAGATGAAAGGTACCTTGATGATATCACTAAGAATTCTTTCGACATATTCGGTCAAAAACTAGAAGATGGAACCCAAGACATAAACGGGTTGGCCGTAACACCCCCAATCGGAACAGTAAGAACGGAAATCGACAACAACATAAGCCCGCAGTACGAAATCGTCGAAGCACAGACACCTAATCCACCGTCCTTAGACCGAGATACCCTGGTAAATTATCGTCTCCCACGCCCTCAGATAAATCCGGACAGTGAAATAATAAGACAACCGGTACAATACAGTGCGACACTGAGACAACAACAACAACAACAACAACAGCAACAACAGAAACCGCCATCGCTTGAGCACGACACTGACGTCAACAACAAATATCCGCGACCGCCAATAAACAAGGACAGCGAGTTCATACCGATAGTGAATCCCGCTTACAGCGGGGCATACAGGCAGGCGAGCGAGTTGGAAGACCTGAACCAGCCGTCGTACGTGGGCGACACAGACGTGAACCACAAGAAGCAACGTCCGCCCGTGGACCCCGACGCGGAATGGATAGGTCCGGTGAACTCCGCTGGCGAGGGCAACGCGGGCTCGCTAGTGTCGTACCGGCTGCCGGGCGAGGGCGCGCACGTGTACTTCCTGACGCCCCAGGCGGCGCAGGCGCAACGCTCCCGGGAACGATACCGCCACCCGGGCTACGGACGTTGAAACCAAAGTCTAGTCTGATGAAGCCGTCGTTATCGACGTTACGTGTAAATACAAAGCGCAAATGTGATGTTAATGTGTCCTAAGTAGTATAAGGTTTAGAAAGACTAGCGGAACGTCCGCATTGCCATAATATTTAACGCGTGTTTTTTGTGTGATTAATATAGGTGATCGGCGTACATTGTGAAACGATATGATCTAGAACTAATACGGACTTAATACTATAAAGTGCTATTTATTAAATTATTGTTAAGGAGACTGGTGCAAGCGTTAGTGATAGTTAATTTATTTATGAATGACAGTATTTACGATGAACCGGTTGGAATGATGTGATATAAAACATGGAATGATTGTGAATTTTGTTATAGTAGATGTAATGACGATTACAAATGTTATTATAATAATTGTTATGTAAACGTGACATGTAAAAGCGTGTTAGTGTGTTTGACAAATAATTGTGATTCTGTACTGTATTTTCTAATACAACAAAATGTAGATGATATATTAAAAGGTTTAAAACAATAGCCGGGCTTTCTTTTTGTAACCTAATCACAAAAAAGACACTTAAAATTATAATCTGAAGTAATATTGGTTAATTAACAACTACACATACTACTTTACACTAACAACTTTACACATTACAATACAGTAACGATTTATGTGACCATAAATCTCAATGTCCATAAGGATATGATTTCGAGAGTCATTTAACAGTACCTTACTTGCAATTTCCTGCTTGGAATATTTCTTGTTGGTTATAGAATAACAGTTTTACTTTAATTAAACAGAATTATGTATATCACTTTCCCCTTTCAAAATTACTACACTCTAGTGCATAACAGACAAACAGTTTTTTGTATTCAATAAAAAATGTCTATATTTTCAGCACTTACCATAAGCCCT
>DWJG01000049.1:0-12458 GCA_018248795.1 Ectomis octomaculata | reverse complement strand
CCTAAACACTGAAGAAATCCATATTCATACGGAAAATGTTAAAATATATAACTTTTTAAAAACAGAAATAAACTTCAAACCCACAACATATGAACTAAAAACCATAAAATAACTCTTTTAAAATTTTATGTTGGTGTCAAATGCGTTCTCAGTTTCATGTCTCGCACGACACACTTGGCAAAAACATCAAAACGTAGGTTGAGATCTTTTTTTTTTAAATTATTTTTAAAGTTATTTATTTAGTACCTATTAAAATTGTTTCATCAACATAAAATAGAAATATTTCTTAAAAATAATTGATATAAACATTGAATTTCAATTACAGATATATTCAACAGAAGCAAGCACCACATGGCTTGGTAAAAAGTCGTTTATCAGAGGTAATGATAATTCTGATGCCCGCCCCTATATTCTACTAGTCTGCGTAGGTCACAGTCAAATGTCGGCCGCACATTGAATAAATCATGTCTGCTTTATTAATACAGTACTTATTTCTTGTAGTGTGGTTTGTGCAATCGAACAGTGAAATTTATCAAGAACGCCCGAAAATTAAGAGTTCAAATGGAAATCTTATAATAAAACCAGCCGTGGACAAACATATTTATTTAAAGCCCAACGGCCCAAACTCCGCAATATTTATCGGAAACGTAAATTTGCTTGATAAAATCAATTTAAATGGAACTACTGGCCATCAGATTATTAATGATTACCAAAGCGTTACAAATATTCCCAGTGATATAGTACGACGGTTGGAAAGTTTAGAAAATTTGACGGCTAATTTACAACAAAATTTTTCATACATTACGCTTCTATCTAGAAGAGTAAATAGATTGGTCCATAGAGTATCGACTCTTCAAACCTTGTTAAATAGTCGAGGGAAAGACGAGTGTGTGTCGCAACAGTGTCAAAACGGTGGCACATGTTTGAATTTAGTGAATGGATATCATTGTCTGTGCCCACCAAATTGGGAAGGAAGAAATTGCGAAATTGATGTGAATGAATGTCGAAATTTTGCCGGTACTGATTTGGGATGTCAAAATGGGGCAACATGTATTAACAGACCTGGATCATATGAGTGTCTTTGCAGGCCTCAATGGTTTGGTCTACATTGTACGCGGAAAGCAAAAGATTGTCGAGAGGGAGACTTCGAAATGTGTGGACATGGTATATGTATAAAAACGGAGACTGGAGATGGAATCAAATGCATTTGCAATCAAGGCTGGACTACTAACGGTACCGGTGTTGCATGTTTGACTGACGTAAACGAATGTGACCCTAGCCAAGGACCACATTGCTCTATCAACCCCAAAGTTGATTGCATCAATCTTCCTGGCTCTTTCCGGTGCGGACGCTGTCCACCAGGCTATGATGGAGATGGCTTCGTATGTTATGACATCGATGAATGTTTGACAATCCCAAATGGCGGTTGCAGCACAAGTCCAATGGTATCATGTGGTAACACTATAGGCTCCCGTGTTTGCGGATCTTGTCCTCCTGGATTTGACGGTGATGGCGTTACATGCACTTGGAGAGGATCGTGCTTCATTAATCATGGCGGATGTCATCCCTCAGCTCAGTGTGTCGACTCCTCTGCTCTTGGACCACTTCCGGTATCTCAATGCATATGCCCAGAGGGGATGATTGGCAATGGAATAGGAATTCACGGATGTTACATTTCAACTGGTAATAATGTTACACAGCGATGTGAAGGAAATCCATGCGGACCTCATGGACAATGTCACCCACTTCGTGCGGGCTACACGTGTATCTGTTATAAGGGTTACAGTGGTGCACATTGTAATAATATTTGCATAAACAACCCGTGTCTAAATGGTGGTACCTGCAGGCTGGACATGTCATCAGAAACTGGTTTCCGGTGTGAATGTAATGCGCTGTATTCAGGCGCATTTTGTCAGGTAAATTCAAAACCCTGTGGGGGAGTGCTAGATGGAGAAGAAGGTAGTATTATTTATCCTACATCGAATACTACTTACAAACACAATTCTCGGTGTGCTTGGGTAATTCATACAACGCCAGATAAAGTCATAAACATTACATTTAGCAAATTCAACTTGGAAAATCATACTGATTGCTTGTATGACTTTTTACAAATTCACGATGGCAGGAGTTCTGCAAGTCAACTAATTGGTCGGTTTTGTGGAAGTGATTTCCCGAATGGCGGCCACATTATATCAAGCCACAATTATTTATACTTTTGGTTTAGATCAGATAGAACAGTAGCAAAGGACGGCTTCGCTTTGCATTGGTCTAGTGTAAAACCATTTTGCGGGGGTGAAGTGGATGCAACCATTCATGGGCATATCAGCTCCCCAGGTTCTCCTAGCAAATATCCACGTAATCGAGATTGCTACTGGCATCTGACCACCAATTTAGGTAAAAGGATACAATTACATTTCTATGCTCTTGATATAGAATCTCATCCCAACTGTAGTTTCGATTACTTGGCCATTTATGACGGGGAACATTCTTCTGACCCTCTTTTAGATAAATTTTGCAATTCAACTCAACCTGCCCCGATACAATCAGCTGGTTCAGAAATTCTTATACATTTTCATTCTGATGCATATGGTGCGGGAAATGGTTTCCAAATAGCTTTTGCGCCTGTGGATGGGATTCCAGGTTGCGGTGGTTACTTTACTGCCGACAAAGGAGAAATTGTATCGCCATCTTACAACGAGAAATACTTAAACAATTTACTGTGTGAATATAAAATTAAAACCAGTCCAGAAACTCAAATTCGTATCAATTTTAAATCTTTTCTATTGGAAAGATCATTTAGATGCAGATACGACTATTTGAAGATATACGATGGTCCAACTTCTGAATCACCGCTCGTTGGAAAGTACTGCGGCCGTACATACCCAGAATTCTACACATCATCTTCTAACAATCTCTTCTTTCAGTTCAAAACCGATCACAGTATGGCTTCTGACGGGTTCAAGATAACTTATGAAAGTGTTTGTCACATAACTATTATAGGGGATAGTGGAATTTTAAAATCTCCCGGCTATCCTTTCAATTACCCTAGTAATAAAATATGCGAATATATAATCAGAGCAAGACCGGGTAGAGCAATCATTCTAACATTCCAAGATTTTGATATCGAAGATAATCATCATTTTAATTGCCAGTATGACAATGTTGAGATAAGAGATGGAGTGGACAGAAACGCTACATTGTTAGGTAGATTTTGCGGTGGCTCAGAACGTATACCACCTGTACAAACGTCTTCGTTTAATTACATGTATATCCGGTTTATTTCAGACATGAGCATATCAGGTACTGGTTTCTATGCAAATTATACTACCATAGATACCAATTGTGGAGGAATTCATAGAGAAATGTCGGGTACAATTAACCATCCCAGTCAAGGTGATAGTTATAAAAATGACGAGTCATGTACGTGGATTTTAATAGCACCCGCAGGAATGCATATCTTGTTAACATGGAATAGGTTTAATTTAGAAAATATGCCTCATTGTTACAGTGATTCCGTAGAACTAATCGAAATTGATCAAAATATGGCAAATAATACGATTGGAACATACTGTGGTGATTCTCTGCCTCCAGCATTAACAATAATCGGTAATCGTTTGATGATAAAATTCAGATCAGATAGAAGTATTAAAGCATCTGGTTTCTCTGTCTCGTACACATATTTAGATGCAAGTAATCATTGCGGTGGATTATATGTTAAAACTCATGGAACAATTTATTCACCAGGCTGGCCTAGACAATATGATCCAAATCTAGATTGTAAATGGACTATAACGGTGCCTGTGGGTCAACAAATTTTACTTAATATTACAGACTTCGATCTTGAAAGACCATTGCGAGATAAATGTGACCTTGGCGATTATTTAGAAATAAGAAATGGAGCTTCACAGTCGACACCATTAATAGGAAAATATTGTGGAAATTTTCGGCAAAAGAGTATTATATCTACAGCTAATTCTATTTTCTTACATTTTCATTCTGATTTTTATCTTACTGGAAATGGATTTAAAATTGTTTGGGACGGCTCTTTGACCGGTTGTGGTGGAACATTAACTAGTGGCAGTGGTAGTATATCATCGCCTAATTATCCTGATGATTATAATGAAAACGCAGAATGTTTCTACAAAATTGTAACAAGTAGTGGATCGAGAATTCGTCTTGCCTTTTCGGAATTACTGTTGGAACGCACTCAGGATTGCACTGATGACTATGTAGAGATATTTGATGGTCGAGATCTAAATTCGGTTAGCTTCGGAAAATTCTGCTATATGACTCCAAAACTAAATAATATCGAAACTACAAGTAACTATGCTTTCATTAAGTTTCGTTCAGATTTTTTCGTAAAAGCAAAAGGATTTCTTCTTAATTATGAAACTATATGTACTACAAATATTAGCGGTAGTTACGGAGTTATTGAAAGTCCAGGATTTCCAGGTAAATATCCTACTAATGCTTACTGCTTATGGAATATTACTGTTGCAAAAGGAAACAAAATAAATGTTACTTTTACACACTTTGATCTGCGCCGATTATATAGACCTTATTATTCTCCTTGGTCTAGACCTATGAGAATAGATCATTTTTATTCACTTCTTGGGTGTGATACAGACTATTTACAAATGAAAGAAACGTCGGGTAATATGTTGGGAAACAAATATTGCGGGTCTACGTTGCCTCCACAAATACATACAAAAAGTAACTCCTTACAAATTACCTTTGTGTCAGGTGCTTACTTTTCAAGCACAGGTTTTCGTCTTGAATGGGTCAGATATGGTTGCGGAGGACATATACGTAAACGATTTGGCAGTCTAAATATCGAGAAAAATGTAATCCAGCCCGAAGATATGGAATGTGAATGGTTAATTGAAACTCCACAAGGCACAAGTGTTATTTTGACTATTTCGGAGCTGTTTATGAGTGAAACCGTAAATTGTTCGATAGACGCGTTAGAAATTTACAATGGTCAAAGTATTTCTTCACCTCTTATCACAAAAATTTGTCATAGAGGGTCATCTTCAATAACATCATCAGGAAACTTTATGTTTATTAAATTTATAAAAACTTCTTCACTTCGCGATATATATTTTATGTCACAGTTCGATTCCTCTACAGCGAATTGTGGGGCTAGGATTGAATCTCGATCGGGATTGATTCATTCCAAAAATTATCCTAAAAATTACGATAATAATTTGGACTGTATTTGGTATATAATAGTACCTATAAATCATCGAATTGTTTTAAATATGATGGATATAGATTTATATAAATCTAGTGATGATGATGAGAGCTCCAATTGCGGTGATGTCATTAAGATTTATGATGGAGGTGATGTAATAAACTCGAAATATACATATCGTATTTGCCCAGAATCAAATTTGACTCAGATCGTGACTAAAAATCATAACTTAGCACTACAATTTGTCACGGACAGGTATGGTACGGCCAAAGGTTTCAAAGCTAACTTTACTATGTCTTGTGGATCTGTAATTGAAGCTATTTATGATGGGATCATCAATAATGATAAGTACATTAACCAGTTAAACAAAAATTGTACCTGGACCATCCTTGCTCCTTCGTTAGAACAAAAAATAAAATTAACAATAACGCACATGTCAATTCCTCAACACGGTATAACTAATAAACGTTGTCCGTATTCTTTTATTAAAATATATGATGGAAACGATGACAGTGCACCTCTAATGGGTGAATATTGCGGTCGTGTAGTTCCACCTATGTTAGTAAGCCAGGGTAGCGCAATGACTATTCAACTTGGAACTTATTCCGACGCTATCGATGGACATTTCTCTGCCCACTATTCATCGCTAACCACAGCTTGTGGTGGAAGTTTAACTTCAGAAGAAGGTAACATTGCTTCGCCAAACTATCCTCTTTCATATCCTATTAATATAGACTGTGAATGGATATTAAGTACGTCTCCTGGTAATCGAGTTTACATAACATTTGAAAATTTCGATTTAGAATATTCAGAAGGATGTAATGAAGACTACTTGGAAATACGTGAAAACGACGGAAGTGGTGAACTATTAGCCGTATACTGTGGCAACACTGTACCTCAAAACACAACTTCTGGGACAAAACTATACCTCAAGTTTCACAGTAATGATAGAAATCCTGGTAAAGGATTTGTTGCACACTACGGATTCCTGCACGGTAATGAAATAACTAATATAGACGCAGGAGAGATAGCTTCGCCTCTTTATCCCTACCCATACGAAGGTTCTGGCGATTATACTTGGCGTATAATAGCTAGTGGGTCTGATAAAATGTATATTAGTATAGATCATTTAGAAATAAAACAACACGATGACTTGTGCAACAGTTATTTGATTATCTATGATGGATACGATGATGACGCCCAGGTGCTAGATAAGCTTTGTGGAATATTTACAAACACCTTACAATCTAAAAGCTTACGTACAAGTTCAAACGTCGCTTATATAAAATTGGTATTGGATATTTCAAATACGGGGTCATTATTTCATCTACATTGGTCTAAATCTGTGAGAAATTTAGAGAGTGAAGATTCGATTGATAAAATAAATTGTGGATCAAACGTCACACAAATAATATTATCCAATGAATCAACAATTTTCCAATCACCAAATTATCCTGAAGGATATGAAAATGACTTAAAGTGCGAATGGGTCTTTAAAAGTGAGTCCGGACGACATCTAAGATTATATTTCGATGAAATTTCACTTGAAGAAACTTCATCATGTTATGGTGATTATATATCTATTTATTCATCACAGAATTCGATGGACTGGGTGCTATTAAAAGATCAAATTTGTTTATTAGAAAACATAAAGAACTACACAGATTCCTCGTTATATTTGAAAGTAAAGTTTAATTCCGATGCATCAGTATCTCGTAAAGGATTTCAAGCTAGAGTGAAATCTGTTTGTGGAGGATTTATAATGGATCAATCAGGATCAGTTAACTTTACATGGTCAGATATGAGAAGTATTTACGATGCATCATCACCAAAGTGTAATTGGATTGTAAAGGTACGGCCTGGGCGAAACATCCTATTGAATTTTGATCATTTTAATATAACGAACAGTGACAATGAATGTACAACATATATTATATTGCGAAATGGAGAATCGGCTGAAGCACCACTGTTAGGTAAATATTGTGGTTATGACCATGAAAATAGAAATCGTATAATATCATCTAGTAACGCTGTTTACATCACCTATGCTTCCAAATTACATAGTGTTGTATTATCGCGAACATTTCAAAATTTTAGACTTCACTATGAAGAGCAAAATATTGAATGTGGTGGTACCTCACGTTTAGATTCTATTCATAATTGGGAAATCATTACTTCGCCTAATTACCCATCGGTTCCTGTGCCGTACACTGAGTGTGTTTGGATATTTACTGCACCACCAGGAGAAATTCTAAGAATTGACTTCATAGAAAGATTTGATTTGCAGAAAGACGATTCTTGTTCACAGGAGTTTGTTGAGATTCGAGATGGTTCTTCAGAGCACTCACCTCTCAATAAACGTTTATGCAAGGAACGCCCTGAAACTATTAAAAGTAGCAATAATTACTTGTACATAAAATATGGTACTCGATTAGCTGAACCTAGAGATGGATTTAAAGCAAATATATCAATTTATTTATGCGGGGGGACCGTGATCGGGAACATCGGTGAAATATCATCTCCAAGTTACCCCAATCTTAATTTACCTTATGGTACAGTATGTACGTGGCACGTAATTTCCACTTTGCGGCGTACGATTCAGTTTAAATTTAAAGACATCAATTTGCCTGAATCAGAATCTCCATGTGCGACGAAAATTACGATAATGGAAAAAATGCCCGCAAATAACACAGTGACAATACTGAAAACTATATGTGACGAAGAAAGTATTGAAGATGTCAGCGATATAATTGAAACTTTTACCAATGAGGCAATAATAGAATTACACATTAATAAGCCTGGAGAGTATACGCAGATTTCGGAGCATAGAGGTTTTCAACTTACATTCAATTCTTCAAGACCTGTCTGTGGCGGACTCATAACGGCATCCGAAGGTATTTTGGCAACACCAGGTTACCCCCGTAAGACGGCACTAAGATATTGTCAATGGGTAATAAAAGTTCCAAATAAAAAACGCAGAGTTCGATTAGATCTCATCGATACTGACCTACATAACCAAGCTATAGGTATCTACAATGACAATAGTTTCCGGACCGTAATACAGCGTTTGTCTGATGAAGAACAATCAAATATACCGCAATTCATTGAGTCTTCTGGAAACCAAATGGCATTGTATTTATTTGTAAAACCAAACGGAATGCTTCATCGTTTTGAAGCAAGATTTAGTTCCAACGAAGAAGCATTATGCGGTGGTGAACTGAGTGGTTTAACCGGTCAACTAGAATCCCCAAATCTGGATAGATCCTATACATGCGACTGGGAATATAATAACATTGATAACGCAGTTAATTCAAATAACTCTCTTCAATATGGTACTATATATATAAACATAAACATAACCTCCAGGTCGACAAGACGTCTTTGCGGGTATGGTGATTCTTTTCTTAGTATAAAAGTCAATTCAGAAAAAGATGGGGTGTCATTTTCCAGGAAAGTTTGTGGCAACCACACTAATATTGCTTATAGGGTTCCTTCAACCTCTATTCTTATAAAGGCGGTAAGAAACTATAATTCTTTACTCAATTTTCATTTAGAATGGCAACGGAGACCTTGCGGAGGGATCGTACATATAGGACAGGATACAAGGAACGTATTTAACGTCCCAGATAATTACTCCGACACATTAGATTGTGGGTGGATTCTTGTAATACCTTCTGGCATTCGACTGGAAATTAGATTAGAAGGTTCATTCTTGTTAGATTGCGCTAATGAATACTTGCAAATAAGCCCAGGCTTAAACCAAATGGTTCCTATAATAGGAGATTATTGTAGAGATAAAATGCCTGACAAACCACTTAGTACATCTTTCATGTTCACATATATTCAATATCATTCAAAAGCTAAAAACGCTACAAATATAAAAGTTATTGCTAGAACTGTAAGTGACCAATGTGGCGGTATTCTAACAGCGCAAGATCGTTTTTTTACTTCTCCCAATTACCCCAAAGGATATCCTAATAATTTGGAATGTACTTGGGAAATTCAAGCTGATCTAGGTAACAGAATATCATTACAATTCGAAGATCGATTTGGTATAGAGGATACCACAAACTGCACTAAAGACGTTTTAATAGTTTATGATTGGAAGGAAAATATGTACAAGGAATTAGCTAGACTTTGTGGTCGTCGCCTACCAAATGCATTTAATTCAACCGCTAACAAAATGAAGGTTACATTACGTACAGATGCTTCTACACAATTAGATGGATTCAAAGCTCACTGGGATAACCTTTGTGGAGGGAAATTTATAGCCACAGAATCGGAACAATTTATTTACAGCCCAGGATATCCCTATGAATATTCTCCCTCTCTAAATTGTGTTTATGAAATATCAGGGTTAGAAAACAAAATATCCTTAATATTCCATGATTTTGAATTAGAAGGAACTTATCCCGATTGCCACTACGATAATGTCAGTATAACTAGTGAGGGAGGTTATGAATACTTTTTTGAAATCTATTGCGGTAAGGAGATGCCAAAACCAATTTATAACCTGAAAGATATACAAATAATGTTCAAAACTGATCCCTACACCGAAAGAAAAGGATTTAAATTATCTTATTCTATATATAATTGTGGTAGAAAAGTTACAGAACCTACTATGTTACAATCGAGTCATATGAACTCGTATGATAATAATATGAATTGTTCTTGGGTCATCGAAGCTCCCTTAAATAAAGTAGTTGTATTTAAATTTTTAAACATAGCGTTAGAAAATAGCATGGATTGCTATAATGATTATATAAGTATATATAACGGAAAAAACATAGACGTAAGCCAACGGATAGCATTATTGTGCGGCTTCTTAAACTTAACCAAAAGTTTCAAGAGTAATGGTAACGTAGCCCTTTTACAGTTTGTGAGTGACACTAGTGTAAATTATCAAGGTTTTAAAGTTGAAATATTCTTCAGTTACTCGGAATCTGTTGGATGCGGAGGACGCGTAAATTTGACGTCAGTATCAAGTAAACTTATAAAGTCACCCCTCATTAATGGGAATGCAGTTTATGAAGAATACTTGGATTGTCACTGGGATGTAATTGCTCCAATTGACCACGTTATTAAAGTTGAATTTAAATCTTTCCATATATCACCGTGTCAAAATATCAATCAAACAGCTCTAGGTCTTAGTAAATGTGACTGTGATGTTTTTGAACTCCGTGATGGAATTAATCCAGACAGTATAATAATAGGAAGATATTGTGGACACACTACTCCACCACAATTAATTTCGTCGCATAATCTACTAAATATGAGACTTTTAACTGATGGTGAGATAAACAGTTCTGGCTTTCACGTACTTTTAACAGCACAAAGATCTACGTGCGGGCAATCTTCTATTTCCGTTACTCATACTGCACAGCAATGGACTTCCCCTGGATATGAAAGTGGCTCGATTCCAAGAGGATTACATTGCACTTATTATTTGGACACAAGTCTGGAACCCTATACAACAGTGCAGGTGACAATTCATAACTTAGATATTGAACCTCGTACTAGTGGCAGATGTGATAAAGATAAAGTTGTTATAATTGGTAATTCCAAATCACATAATATATCACTTGGAAAAGATTTCATTATGGGTGAATACAAAGATAGCTTCTTTTCTCATCCCAACTTTTATGAAGATACGCTTAATTTTCCAACTCAATTTGAAGTATGTGGTCCCATCAAATCCGTTGATTTTTATGTTCAAGGAAGTATAAGTATTAGCTTACTGACTTCGCCAGAAACTGTTTCGGAGAAGCACAGGGGTGTTGAATTGGAAGTAAAATATTTAGGATATTGTGGTAGAAATTACACAGGAACACAGGGTAGAATACAGTCGACCTATGATAATGAAATGGAAAATTCTCAGGAAAAGGATTGCTACACCCTTATTTCAGCTCCCATAAACCATACAATATCAGCTTTTTTCATATATCTTGGTCCGGATTATTATGATGATAAGGTTTTCCTAAAAATATTTGATGGCAATAATACAAAATCAGACTTATTGTTGACTGTAGCAAAAAATAACGTCGATTCACCTGTTTTTTCCACTGGACGTTATTTACTTTTTCATAATCGTGCAAATGGTTTTAATTTCGTATCATATGATGTGTATTATGTTTCGACAGACCGAGGACAAGGATGTGGGGGAACATTAACAAATGAAATTGGTAAAGTAACTAGTCCTCTGTACCCACAGGTCTATCGCAAAGATAGTACTTGCCAATGGGATCTAGAGACACCCGTTGGCACGAAGCTATTGTTACGTTTCGCCATTTTTGATCTAGGAATAGCTTGTGATAAAAATTATGTAGAGTTACAAGACAGGAGTGGAAATTCTCTGGGCCAATACTGCGAAGAAAAGCCGGCAGACCATGTAAGCACCGACAACTTTGTTAGAATTTTATTCATCACTACAAAAAATAATGGCGGTACAGGTTGGGAAGCTGATTTCATAGGTATTGTCTAGATTTTTATTTTTTGCGGTAAATTTAATATAAATGATATAAAACAATCATTATAATAGACATGTAGCATTAATAACTGTAAAATGTTTAAACCATACACTTAGATTTTTTGACAATAAAATATTGTTGTGTGATTGCACAATGCAATTAATAGAGCATGTTGTATAAATAGGTTTTACATGTATTAATGAAAATATTCTCACTATAATCCGAAGTGTAATAACCAGATAGTATTAACTGCCTATTAATTTTCAAAACGCGTGCCTTGAATTTCCGTAAAAAATATTGTCAAGCCTTAAATTTAAGTAAAATTAATCGATATTATGACCATAAAATCATATTCACTCTACTAAATAGAACCATATTCCTTAGCTTTAAGTATGTAGATTTACTTTAATTAAACATGTTTTATAATATTTTTATGTTAGCATAAATTTATGTTTTGTTTTCTGTGGCATCGATTGCAAAAATGAATTAATTGTATCCTAATAATATGTATTCACTGTTTGCATTTATTTCTGTTATGATTTTATTATTGGATAATGTTATAATTAGTAAATATGTAATTAATAATCTATTTTAGAATAAACTTATTATCTTAAATCTATTTTAAATACTTGTCTTTGATTTATATAAATTCATTCAATCTGATCAATATTTCAAACAATAAATAGACTACCAGTTAGGTACTAACATTTACTAATATGGACTAACTCAAATTAACGGGACTAACTAATACTAATTGTCCCCACGTCCACAGCACTAACGAATATTAATCAACTAAC
>DWJG01000048.1:0-12495 GCA_018248795.1 Ectomis octomaculata | reverse complement strand
CGTTCGTTATTAATCGTATTTCAATAACAACACAAAGGTATTTTTTACATCGCTTACAACTTACTACATACATATACATGTTGAGAGTATCTGTGTACTATAAGTGCTTAAGGATGAGACATAAATAATTGAATGTTTTTAACAGGATCTCGCAGAGCGATATAATACTGTATCTGTGATGGAGTGGAAACCTTCTAAAGAAGAAAATCAACAAGAACTCACTTGCAGAGTTGAAACTAAGACAAATGGGTCAGTAGTTGAGGCGAAGCTGCTGCTCAACGTACTCTGTAAGTATTATTAGCAATCACTGTTATAGTTATACATTTACTTACATAGTTTAAGGTACTTGTCAGGATATCATTAAAAAATATGTATATCAAATGATAGAAGCCGAAATAAATTAATGAATTCTAGAAAATAAAGATTTTACGCAATAACAAATTAAAACAATCTGACGTTTTAAAGCACGCCAAAATTATGCTCAAAATTTCCGTTACATACTAACATGTTAACATACTAACATTCGTACATACGACCGAACCTATAAAAAGCGTATAATAAGCGAATCGACAACAAGATGCCTCCGTAGGCTCGCAGCCTCGCACGGCACACTTGGCAACGACGTCAAAATCATAAAAGAGTTATTTAATGCTTTTTAGTTCATTTGTTGTGCCTTGAAAGCGTATTCTTTTTTTTAAGTTATTTATATACTATTAATTGGTAATAATGTTTTATACTCTCAGTTCTGGTAATATATGTATTTCCGTTTTTCGAACAATATTTATTTAAAACCCATTTTGCTATATTCAATAAAAAATCATAGACGTATTTGCATGAAGAATGTGTAATTTGGTAAAGTTTATTTCGACGATTATGAATCTCGTTTAAGTTAGTTCTTCAATTATGACCATTCATCGAGTGATGGCGCCCGAAGGCTTCGGAATATTATAATAAAATAATGCATACACACGGTCGAATTGTCTTCAAACGGGAGTTCCACTTCATTTGGCGATAATTTTAGGCTGGAATGTATAAGGAAAAGCAAGACAACAAGCTAATTATGGGTATACTTGTTTCGTTCTCTACTCTACAAATAAAGACATCGTAGGACACTCACTAAAAATCACAATCAATAGGATCACTAAAAATGATAGAATATTTTTTAAACAAAAAAATATTTGCCACACTACATTAGGTAATATTGTCTCTATATATATGAGTATATCAACTTTGAAAAAATATTTTGTGTATAACAGCAAGATTAAGAAATATTTCGTGGGAAAATTAGTCGCTCAATATTCGTTAATGACATTGACGTAGGGATATTAATTATATGGATGTTAGTATAACTTAGTCCTGTTCTATGTTATTCCATGCACGGTAGTACCTTTTAGTCCTATTTGAGGTTGGTTACAAATGCGTTGCTTCTCATTGGAACTAAGATGGTCGCCTCGTGTGTAAATGCTACCGGAATCCAAGCTTTTCCGACTGAAACAAAGACTGTTTTAAGCAACTGATTCACGAAGAAAAGGCGGAGGTATACAGGTTCTAACACTTGATAAAATTTATAAGTGCATAAATCTCCGTGAAATATATAAAAAATCCTGATCACTATTCGTAGCCTACCATACATCATTCGCTGTATGGTGCTTAATTTATTGCTGAAAAAAATTTTTTGATTAATTCCCGGAATTTCTCGGAACGAACTCGGAAAAAACAGAACCAATGAATGTCCCAAATCGGTTCATAAATGACGGAGTATCTGTATTTTAATTCTTTAAAATTATTTGTGGTTTCTACAGCCACACTATGGGAGAGAAGAAAAAATTGACTACTTGTTCGTGTACTACGTAAAAAAGAACTAGACCGATTTTAATAATCCTATCATCAGTACAATGCTATATTATCACTGAGTAACTTGGACTATACTTAAATTTTTTATCATAAACTTCTCAACAAAATCATCAATGCTTTTGTTGGCGTAAGTTTTTGTTTTTATCGATGATCACGAAGGTTGTGATAGTATTATTCAATTAAAATAAAATTCGTACAATTCATCTTATGTGTGGATTATTTAACAGATATACCCACGGCTAGGGTGCAACTGGCACGTGCCCCCACTAAGAAAAACTATTATAATATTGAAGAAGGTGAGGACGTCAATTTGAAGTGCATCGTCGATGCCAACCCACGCCCCTACAAAGTTCTATGGGAAAAAAATGTAAGTAACTATTATATGTATCTCTAATAGTAGAGATATTATTGTTATTTGTATAAAATATAAGGATGTCAACCGCGTTTTACTTGCACAACAACATAATTATATTAACTCATTTTAATGTATCTTCCCAGCCTTTCGACCGGAACCCTGTTTCAAATTTATAAATCGTGTAATTGCTAAAAGTATTCTGTATCTCTTTTAATTTATATATTATACAAATATTGTTACCATACGTTATTGATAGTTAACAGCGCCATTTAAACACAGTAAAATTTAAAAATAATAAAACAAGCTAAAAGAATGATAAGACTACAAATATAAAAACTAAATCCTTTTCTGCCTACACGTGAGCGCTGTAATGAGATGCTCGAGTGTTTGTATTCAAACTTTGTCACAAAACAATGTTTGTTTTGTTTCTAATTTATTCAATACTCTGTAATATTTTTATTTACCTATTTCTTCGATGATAACTGAATACCTATTATACATATAAAGCGATTGAATATTTTGAATACATTCCCAACGATATACGTATACATTTTGTTTTATAATGTTAAAGTTATATTAATTAATTAAATTAAATAATTACATTTAACGATGAAGCCGAAAGGTAGGCATCGTAACTGTCCAATTAAACAATTTATAACAAAGTTGGAGGTTATTGAAATTATCATGAGTAGAAAATTATAAATTAATGAGTAAGTAGTTATTCAGATATTGTAAAATTTTATATATAGATGAAACTTCTGTTTTATAACATAACATATAAAAATTGTAATTAAAAAATCCTTACTAATTAGTAAAATTATCGTAGAATATAATCCTTATATTTTCCACAGGGAGCTCTACTTGAAAGAAATCGATCTGGCGGTGTTTTAATACCAGGAAAATTAAGTTTAACGCTGCGACATGTATCAAGGAACCATGCTGGTAATTACACATGCATCGCATCAAATGTCGAGGGCGATGGCCAAGCGCCACCTGTGGAAATTAAAGTTTCTCGTAAGTTTGAAATTTTTATTTCCTGAAAACACAGATAAAATGACGTTTTCTAAATATGAAACCTGAAATCCCATGCTAGATTTCATGAAAATCATTAGAGCCGTTTCCGAGATTCAGGTTTTATAAGAATTGCTCGTTTAAAGATGTAAATAGAATACTTGTTAGCCGAACGCTCTTTATTCTTGTACTATATTTACATCTTAGCTTCACTGTCTACATTGATATTAAATAGTCGTTTATATCCAAAATTAACTATATAATCGAATTAAAATACGATTGAAGGTCCTAATTAACTTTTTTATGAGTGAAATAGCAAATGAGCATGCAGTCTATGTAATGATATGTATGTGTTAGTCCATATTAGTAAATGTTAGTACATAACGTGGGGATACGTCAATGCTAACGTGTTTGTTAAAGCTCCGTAAAACAAATAGTTTAATAATTGTAAAATGGACAAGTTCGGGTCTGCAGACGTTTTAAAAATGATGCAAAGCTTGTTGTTACCACTGGAGCTAAAAATAAATTCTGTAATCGACATGGTTCGAACACTAGAAGCTAAATTAGATCTCTTAGCAACTCCAAACATTCACCAGCAAAAGATATTAAAAGTGGGTACAAGCAAGAAGAGTAACGAAGACAGCAATAAACGGCCTCAAAGTAAGAATGAGACCCCACCGACGTCATCCACGGAGCAGATCGCTCAACAAGGAAAAAAGAGCGAACCGATTATGACGCGACGACGCCGCGCACGAGTGGAGGAACATTGCGAGGACGTCCGAGCCGCAACGACCGCTACCGATGACGACGTCGCCGCGACTGCTCATACAGTACCGCTGGTCGCGCCCGCCCCCCGCAATCCTAGTACATCGATGCGAGGGCATGTAAACAATGCGGCATCTACATCGGCGAGACATTACGGTAATAGTACGAGTAACGATGTTCAGGAGGAGCAATGGATAACGGTGCGCCGACGCAAACAACCACGACAGGTCATACAAGGGACTGGTGAAATAGACACGGATTTAATGGCAATTGAAAAGACTCGCATGATACACCTGTGGTCATTACGTCCTGATATGACTGCAGACACTGTTCAAGCGTATATGCTTAAGAAAAAACCTACAGAAATTCCGTATTCAGTACAGAAATTGGCGTTAAAACATAACAACTACGCTTCGTTCGTTGTAACAGTACCAGAAACACTGTTTTCATTCTTCATGACCGCAGAAAACTGGCCCCCTAACACACGGTTAAATCAGTGGTTTCGTAGGCAACATGATATCATACACTAGAACGTTCAAATTTGAAAAACCGCTTGGAAGTGTTGATAGAAACATTTCGATATATTACCAAAATGTACGTGGTCTACGAACGAAACTACATGGTATGCAGACAGCGATAACATCTTCGCAGGCCGATGCTTTTTTATTAACAGAGACTTGGTTGTGCTCAAATATTAGTGATGCGGAGGTGATACCCAGTGGGTATCATATTATTAGAGGCGACAGGACTAGTTCGAAACGTGGTGGGGGTGTTGCTATTATAGCCGCCCCGAAATTTAAACTAAGACTGCTTACTTCGTTCGACAGTGTTATAATCGAGAGTGATATAATATGCGCTAGTTTATGTTTGAACAATAACGTTATAGCGACGTTAATATGTGTGTATATACCACCACACACGAATCAAGAGGAGTACTTAAAGGTGTTCAATGTTATAGAAACGATTAGTTTACAGTGTGATAAATTGTTAGTGTGTGGGGATTTTAATTTAAATTCAGCTAATGTCAATGTACATACCAGGTACGAGAACTTACTGGCGTTCTGTGAGATACAACAGGTAAATACAATCTGTAATAGTATGGGTACGTTATTGGACTTAGTCTTGGTTGGTACATCATTGGGTAAGGTTTTAGTGCAAAAATCAATGGATACTCTGATTATGCCAGATGCATATCATCCGCCTTTAGACGTACAATTTGATTGCAAACCAGTTAGAATATATACTGAAACTCAAAAAATTAATTCTACAACCGAATGGGATTTTCGTAAAGCCGATTATATTTTGTTATATAAGTGTATATTTAATATTAATTGGGATGAACTTTTTAGTATTAATGACTCGAACACAGCCGTCGCAAAATTTTATTCAATACTAAATAATTGTTTAGATACCTGCGTACCTAGTAAATCGCGTGTGGCAGTACCTTCGCGATATTCTTATCCTGAGTGGTACTCGCCTTTAACAAGACGCTACATAAAGTTCAAGGGACATTTTCATCGCATGTACAAAAAAACCTCAAATAAAAAATATCGCATCAAGTTCTCATATTACAGGGCACTTGTTAAATTAAACATTAAGACTGATTTCCGTACTCATATGGCTAGAGTACAGAGGAGTATACGTAGCGACCCTAAAACGTTCTGGGGCTACATTGCCTCTAAACGTAGTAAGTGTAATAGGAAGGCGATATTAAGTAAAAACAAACCAGTACCTGATCACGCTTGTGCTCAGTTGTTTGCTGATTATTTTAGCTCCACGTATTTAAAAATACCACCAACTCTTGATCCGCAAAAGCTAATAGAGAGTGCCGACTGTGCTAGCAGACGAGTACATATTGGTTACATAAGCCTAGCAGATGTACAGAGGGCGCTTAACAATCTGAAACCAAAAAGATCTGCTGGCCCAGATGGTATACCACCATATGTAATCAAAGACTGTCGGTTTATATTTCTAAAACCCTTGCATTTTATTTATAACTTATGTATTAAAAGTTGTACATATCCGAATGTATGGAAAGTTACGAGAGTTGTTCCTGTTCCAAAGAATAATTCTAGTTCAGATGTAAGTAACTTTAGACCAATAGCTGTATTATCTGTATTTGGTAAATTATTTGAGGTTGTTTTACACCAATTAATAAGTGCACAAGTGCAAAGTCAACTGTCTGACGCGCAACATGGCTTTAGAGTCGGTTGTTCCACGAGTAGTAACTTACTATCGTTTCACTCTTATACTACTGAAGCGATAAACTACGGTTTTCAGGTTGACACGGCTTATTTTGATTTTCGGAGGGCTTTTGATACGGTGGATAATGACATCCTTCTCCGTAAGTTTGCAGCTGCCGGATTCACCCCTGCTTTGTTACAATTCTTCTCCTGCTACCTCCGCAATCGGAGGCAGTATGTGCAGTATAATGGACACGTCTCAGAACCGTATTATACGTTTTCCGGAATAAGTCAGGGTTCGAACCTAGGACCATTGGGGTTTTTGATTTTCATAAACGATTTGCCAGATATAGTTAGTACGGCTCGTTGTCTGTTATTTGCAGATGACCTAAAATTGTTTTTAAAAGTGAAGAATATGTCTGATTGCATATTATTACAGAAAGATATTCAAAGCATCTTTCAATGGAGCAAAAACAACAAACTAATGTTTAATATAGATAAGTGTTCTGTAATGTCTTTCACGCGAGCTCGCAACCCGGTAGAGTATACTTATTTGTTAGGTGATACGGCTTTGGAAAGGAGATCTGCAGTAAAAGACCTGGGTGTGCTTATGTGTAGCAGTCTCCGTTTTGCCGACCACATTAAGGCAATTTCTACCAAAGCATACAAATCACTAGGATTTGTAATGAGGCAGTCCAGAGATTTTGAAAATGTCACAGCGATAAAAATGTTATACAACTGTTTCGTAAGAAGCGTGTTGGAAAGCAACGCAGTTATCTGGAGTCCATGAGTATAAATACATACACGTTAGATTAGGCTAGGTTTGATTGTAACAGAAATTGCGAAAAACAAGTGGCCAATATCTACGCAAGTGGCCACTGTCTCCCATGATAGCTTTGACAAACCTCGGAAGTCAACAATAAATATATATATAAACGAAATGGATGGATTTGCCGGCGTATCACGATGGACCTGGACATATCATGATGTGCCTAATTCAAGGATCTCCCGACGACATATACATAAAATGTGAATCTTAGATAAATGGTTTCAAAGAGTTTCATGAAATTTAGTATGCAGGATATTTCGGGAGCGATAAATCTAATTAGGTATAATGTGTTTTCGAAGAAACTAACTGCATTGCGCAGCACACAGCAACTCCAAAGCTATTTTTGTATAACGAAGTTATAGTAAATCAGAATGCTGCAGAAGGAAATAATTCCTTTTCCGATAGTTTACGAACTAACGGATTCTTTCCATGTGTAGGAACATAACCTGGGCCATAATCGCATTCTTGCAAATATATTAGTATTTAAATCTATAGGTACATATATAGAAATAAAACAATAATTTACGATAGGTTGTTTATTATGAACATAATATACAATGCCGATGTTTATTTATAAAAGCAGGTAAAAACCGACGAAACACATACACCGTACGATAAAATAGTAATTTGTTTATTCATCAACGTACATCAAAGAGTATAATTACTTAAATAATTACCTAATGTGTGGACCATGCATGTGATGGTTACCTTGCCGTTCAGCGCAAGTCTTCGAAATTGTGTAAAAAAGCAACTTTATTTCTATTAATATGTAATTCATTTAAATTATATTTATCATATACAAATATTAGGAAAACACGTAAATGCTAATTCAAAATAAGTAAGTAGGTAGTTTTCAATAATCGGGCCGCGTTCAGCGACTCGCGCCGCGTGCTCGCCGCCAACTGCAATATATCCACTGCATTCGTTGCACACAACTTTATGCAGTATAATATATATTTACCATTACTTTATGCATTATAATATATATTTTTATTATATTATAATATACCAAAATACTACAAATTGAAACTAGGCTTTATATATTTTAAATGAAGTCTTTATACGTAACTTTTCATGAAGCATTTACTTTCAACAAATGCGGGTAGTTAAGACCTCAAGGAGACAGCGATCTGCGTAAGTTTTTCTTATCCGTTAAGATGTCAAATATATAAAAAATTGACATCTTACTGGGTATACCAGTGTTGGTCATCGTCCGACAATATAGTTGGCGGTGAGTACCCGCAGTGCGAGTCGCGTGCTCCGGGCCCGAGACTAAACCGATAACTGCGACAGTTGCTGTGGTAAATGTTACCCACTTATATATACGTAAGTAAGTATAATATTATTCTACTATTGAGTACATTTTACATTCCATAAGTAAAATACAATTATTGTATCAAAATGACTTTAAAAATTATCACACTCCTATTTATCGTACAAAACTACAGAATATTGATATCGTGCGAAGAAAAAGGCATTTGTCTGAGCACGTACATTATTGCTTTTTGAAATGTTTTGCAATGTAATTAAGAATTTATACAAGTGTACCTTCCAGAATTGATCATAATTGAATTAAATTTCACGTATAAAGTTAATAAATAATAATGAGAACATGTGATTTATTTAACAGATCGAACAGTGCACAGTAAAAATTAGTAACTATAGTAATCGCTGCCACATTACACACATTTAAATATTAAGCAGAGTCTGCTGTATTTTTTCTTGTTCTCCATTTCCTTATAAGTATCGTTGCGAATTCTTATTGCACAAGTAATTACACTTAAAGCTACACGAAGAATATTTAAATGATATAGTTACGACAGAACAGTCGAAATTCCCATCAATTTTTCTTATTCGCTAAACAACACTGTGCAGAAAGATTAAATAAGTTTAGAATTTTATACAAGCGAGGATCGAACTACGTCTCTAGATCATTAAATTTTCACCAATGTTAAGAACAAATTTTATTAAAGTACAAATGTAACTAAAGAGCGGAAAATATAAACATGTATCTATAAAATATGTTTTGAGACCTGTCCACAAATGAAGCCTACAGTTTAATCGAGTCGCATTACAAGTGAGCTCAAGTACACCTACTACAGTACAGTATCAGAACATCATCATTACAGCTGTCTCATGATGCCGTTCCCTCAGCGAGCCGTGTCCGAGCGCCGAGGCGCCGCCGCCACACGGCCCTACTTCAATACAAACGACACGTTATGTAAAATGCTGACCATTATTCAATCGCCACCCTGCGTTCTTACGACTGGTGACTGAGACCAGAGATTCTTCTGACAATATGTATACGTAATTGGGTTGTAGCCCACCGACCGATCGCTCCTAGTAGCGGTTTACTGTGGCCTACCGTCATTTATTCTACACAACGCGACCACATTGCTGATATGATGCTTGCGTGTGTTATTGCAAGTGATCCATCACAGAAAAGATTTATAATAATAATTATGCTTGAATATTTTAGCAAAGTTACCATGCAAACCTCTTGATGACGTTTTGTCAAAAAATATATGTATAAAAGGTATGTTTATAAAGCAGTTGAAAATTGTGTAGAAAAAAATATTTAATTTTATTTTATATCCAAATAGTTTTATATAAGTGTTGTTTATATTCATCCTATTTAAGTCTCTTAAGCTTTGTATGACCAGTGTTCAGATCGGATTTATCCCTGAGCAGCGCAATCGTGGGCGTCTCAGTTGTTTCGGTAAATTCCTAAAGACGTAAACTATACATCCGTGGGGTGGGCGGGGGATATTTGATCATATCGGCGAGGGGATGACCCGGAATTTCATCTCCCTGAGAGGTTCGAACTATGCGCCATTTATTTTAGTTTGGTCGATTTGCCCCTGTCTACTGAGAAACTGACTTTCGATAACAATAATATTGCTATGGATAAGAGTTCACGTATGCCGTTGTTCTATAATATAAAAATGAATCGCTGAATGTGTTGCTAAGCGCAAACCTCCTGCAATACCTGAACCAATTTCGCTAATTATTTTTAATTCATGCTCGCACGTAACTCTTTTGTTATTTTGATGTCGTTGCCAAGTGTGAAAAGTTTTTATTTTATTACTAAATGCATAAGGATGTATAAACGGGACATATACCAAAATAATATATTTTACATCACATCAGGGCCGACGCAGGGGTATGTCGGGCTCCAACCGACTAAAAAACACACGGTGTTCCTCCGCACCACTGTAATGGCGGAGACGCAGGGACGCGGTGCTTCCACTTCTGCGATCTCCGCCAGTGGCAACCAGCTCTGGAGAAAGCCGGATCCAACTTTGGGGCAACCCCCTCAAACTCCGATGATGCGGAACACAAACACGTCGACCACGAAGGGACATCACGGTGGGTCAGCGCCCGACGACCTATGTCGGTCACCGCCCACTAGTCCCTTTAAGGCGGCAAGCGACGGCTATGCGCGAACCGCCTGCCGGCGTTCATCCTGCTTGGACGCGCAACCGGTACGCCTGCCTTCTTAATCCTCTCGGCTTCCCTTTTCTGCGAAATCACGTCCTCGCAGAAGAGTGAAACCGCACGCCACGATTCCTCGCTGCTCAGCATGGCTCTCACCAAGGCGGATAGCGAGATATCGGGCCCCACACACGAGACCAGCGCGGCGCGCTTACTCTGCCGCCCAGGGCAGTCGGCCATGGTGTGCCCCAATGTGTCATCTGCGCAAGCGCACACGCCATACCCGGGATCCGGCCAACAACGTCTGAAACGGCTGGACTGATTTAGTCGGGAGTTTCACTGGCAGATAGCTGGAGTTATAAAGAGTACCTTAGTTTTATTGACTTACTGTCTATCTATTTCAGAATATTTTGTTATTTTTTTTTTGTTAAATTCCACGCGCACGTAATCTCGGATACTTTACTATATTTATGTTTAGTTATTTTCGTTATTTATGTATGCATTACTAGTTCATGTGTGCATATTTTGCGTGCCGTATTTAAGTGTTGGCAACATGATTCTTATTATTAAGAATCCGCCGGCTGTCGGTCCGTTCGTCTGTCACTTGAAATTTTTACATCTTTTATGGCTGAATACTGCAGAAAACCAAAAGTAGAAATTAACAAATAGTTTAAAAAAATATTATACGATGGTACAGAACCCTTGCCCTGTGCAAATTTGACTCACACTTGGCCCGATATTTGTAGTTGTCGTCAAGAAAATGTGTTATAGTAGTGTATGTAGTATGTAGTTGGCGCTCGGTGATCAAAATTCGACTATTGTACATCACCATGTATGCGTCCGACAATTTACAAAAATATAGAGCCGAACCACAAACGCTACAATACATATAACACCAACATAAACAATCAAATGTTAAACTGAATTATTATAAATTTGATAGTAAGTTTTCAAGATAGAATAGCTTACATGAAACTAGTGTTAATATTTAATGCAGAATTACGACCAGTCTTGTCTGTACTGAATTCTAAAGATTACACCGGCGACCGGAAGATCGTGTTAATTATTAAATGTTCCACCGAAAGCAATACAGGTGTGGCTCATTCTCTAATTAAATTACCGTGACTAACAGTAACGAACACTTTTAGAAACTGTAGTAAAATAATACCGAAAATATACTTCTTATGTAGATGTAGATTTTGGATTTTGTCCGGAAAAAAGTCAATTGGAACATTATGGGAATCATCTACAGAATCATTACTAACATATTTTGTTATACCTGACAACAGAAAGCGTTTGTTTAATATAGTCTGAAAAGTGTGATAATAAGGTATGTAAGGCATATAAGTATGGCACGTATAATAGATTCCCGAGTCACGCTGACCATGGGAGGGTCAAGTTTATAGTTGTGTATCGAATAACTAACTAATACAGGTCGTCTTGGTATTTCCGTGATAATTATACAAATTTGCTTTTGCTGCTTTTGCTGACATAGAGAAGTAATTATCGAACATTTTGCTATTTTTATATAAGCTATAACTTTGAACGTAATTTTGACGTAAATTAAAACGTCGGATTGTTTTGAAACTTTGCATAACTATTGAGGGCCGATGATAATGCAATAATATAAAAAATCCTCCCGATATCCTTGCTGAAGCATTCAGAATCAGCTATATGTTTTTGTTAGGGCTGTCAAACATTTAATGTTCATTTCGTCGATAAGATAAACTCAAATTAAGATAATGTATTAAAAAAAAAGTATAATGGCGTATTTTAAATAAACAAAATATATATTATAATGAAAAAGGATTGACAAAAATAAAAATACTGGTTGTGAAATATGTATTTGTCTCTTACATGACTGTACTATGAGGTCCGATTTCTTTGGTCTTTGTTTTGCTGGATAACAAAACTGTTCTGTTTTCTTTTTTGACATTGAAAATGTCTTTTTATTCGCTCAAGCTTCGATCCATTCGCGTCGATTTCACGAAATAGTGAGATCCCCTAATGTCGTCGTATTCCCTTATATCGTAGTTTTGTGAAGATATAATATTCAAAATAGG
>DWJG01000047.1:0-12518 GCA_018248795.1 Ectomis octomaculata | reverse complement strand
GGTATAGACTTGTATTGTTTTACAGATTTATAATATACATAAATAAGTTTAGATAATCGATTAATTAAATAGGATTATTTTTTATTTTAAGAGAAAATACTATAGATACATCTAATAAAACTTTCTTGCTATTCTTTGGTTTGACGTTGGCGAAAAGAAAAGTGACTCCAGTGATTACCTAATCATAGTGTATCTACACTATTATATTATTAGAAATATGTAGCACTTTTATTTGATTACAATCGGTACGATGTGGATAATAAGTATTATCACACGTATTTGCAATTTTGGCATAATAAAATAAAAATCTTTGTCATTCGCTGCAAACCAAAAAATTGTCGAAACAAATTGATGTCCTGTTTTTACTATAAAATAAAACAGTCACATTACTTATAACCCAAGGAACCTCTAAACATGACAAAACAAAACAGACAAGAGTGGAACATGTATTTACGAATTATGCAAGGTTGGTTATCTTCCAAAGAAACTTTCTATGTTGGAGGCTTTTCGTGTACTAATATTATCGTAGGCAGGCATTTTGTATGCGCGTTCAAATGTTAGATGTTCTGTTATTTTAAATCATTACCTATTAGTTTTGCAACGTGCTTGATACAAACTTTAGAACCGACTCTACATAAATTTGATAAAACGTAAGAGATTTTTATTAATAAAAAATTAGTCCTTTATATTTTATAGGGTTCCGTATCGTATCTTACTGTTCGAATATAAGACATCCTTATTTCTCTAATAGTTATAACCATTTCTAAATAACTCCCACTTCGATTGCAGTTAAATCTCGGTACTACTAAATAAAAATACTCGTATTACGGATTTTAGTTCTACGAGTGAACACCATAGGCGCTGTAAAATTTACCATAGACATTTTTATATTTATTGTGGTACTTAATTCCACTATGTAACTTGGACTCCAAGATAATGACACGACCAACCGAACACTAACAACTACACTTAACGCCATCTGTAGTTGACGCGAATTTATCGCAAGTGCTGCACTTGCTTGACATCGTGATAAAATTCTGTTAAGTAGTTGGCTAAGGAATTACTTATGCTTTTGTAAGATGGCGCCATTGATTTCACTATTTTTCGCCAATTTAAATAACGATTTAATTGCACTTACAAGTATCAGCCTTAATATAAAACTTTCTTTTTCACAACAACTGATTTTAAAAGTAATAAATCAGTTGAGTTGGTCAACTTTTTGATACATTAACTACTGTTCTTCTCTAGTTGTCATATGTAGTCAACCTCTAATATAATTAAAAGCTGACCTCTGGATCTACTATATGTAGATGCTTTGTCACCCCAGACGAATGAGATAAGAAATTCGTATACGCGTGGAGAGTTACTGTTTAATAACAATACATACGTTGATCCTTCTAAATCAACTTTAAATACCAATGGTTATAATGTAGTACATATTTCTTCTGGCTCTATGTACTAAGACTTGATTCATAAGAAATAACTCAAAATATGTTTCTGTCCACAAATTATTAGTGAATGAAGTGAACGACCCTACTAAAAGGCAGAATTTATATTAATAAGTATTATTATTTTTCTATTATCATTATACTTACTGGGTGAAAAAAATCATGGGCCATGAAAGGAAAGTATCAGAAATATTAGGGTTATCAAATTTTACTGAAAGGAAACATTCATCTATATTCAGAAATAATATTAATTGCATTAAAACTTTTCACGAAAATCGTATACCTGAGCCGGGAGACACTGACAATGCACAAAATATAAATTCACTATTTTATTCAATTGATAACAACAATAACAATACAACCTTTCTAGCAAACATTAAATCTTAAAATTAAAATTCAACATTTTTATGAAGGCGCAGTTTCAAGTCATACTTTCTTCAGAAATAAACTTTCCTGAAAAAGTATGGCCTCAATGAACACACAATCAATGAACACAAATCTTTGACTGCCTCTTTAGACTAATTTAAACCGCAATAAAAGAGCCGGCGTAAAAATTGGTAGACTTATAGAATAAAATAAGGTACTAAATGTTTTTTTTTTCATTTTCAGATAACAGGATCCAAGAAGCTGTTTATACGTGGCAAAATGACGTCAATATATATAATACCTACAACCCAGAATTAAAGTTCTTGCAATATCGGTTACGCTCCACGCAATGGCGCGACATCAAAGGTAATTTTTTTCTGATCTACAATTAATTTGATTGAAATTATATATATACATATATATTATGAGCAACTTACTGGTATTATAATAATTATACTCCTCATTTTGTTTGTTACAGGATATTATTCGAAATTAAATATCTATTTACAATATGACCGAAAAATGGGTCTATACGTTGTCTACTATGTATTTCTTCCGACTTGTATAATGGCATGTTCAATTTGTCTTTATTTTGTCGACAAGAAAGTCCCGAGGCTGACGGCGGCCATGGGGCTAAATTATATTCTTATACAAGTTTTAAGCATAGACAATGTTGGGAACAAAGGATACAAGTTTATATTAACATTCATCATATTGGTCATTTCACATGTAGCACCGTGTATATGTAAGTAATAAAATCTTATTTCACAAGATTTAATTTACTCTGAATGTAAGTTTGTTTGGGTGGAATCTTGCAACTTAATTTTAAAATAGATATCTTCGCCCGATTGTGCTAAAATTTTATATACACGTTCAGTTTGGATGGTAATGCGTGGTAGTTGCATGACGTCATTGTAAATACAACATGGTGTAATGTCTAAGATGATGGACTACATATTATTTCAATGAATTCTTACCATATGGGTATCAAATAAAATAAGAGGACTTGCTGAGAAATCGAATGCAATTTAAACTCTGTTGTTCTGGCCTTAAGTAGGATAAAATCAATGGGTCTTCTTATTCAGAACTAGATTATTCTAAATTAACATATATTGTCATATTTTTAAAATTTATCATAAGTCCTTTCCCAATGTTCACCCTATCTGTTTCGGTTCAGTAGTTACTGAATCGGAACTTATTCAATTAAAACAAAAAATCTTTCTCCTTATATTATTAGTATAGATTTAAATAATATAATGTAATGCATGTGCCAAAGTTGTGAAGTTATTACATTATCGGATAATAAACATATAATCGGATAATAATAAATAACAATAAATATAATAATCGGATGATAACATTGTACACGTTTATTGTGTTTATAAATCGTTAGATAAAAAATCAACCACCACAATACTTAGTGCAATTATTACTCATGTCTATATGTGTCGATATCTCAGTGGAAATGTATGTAATCCATCCTTCCATGCAATTTCTAGAACTCGCATACAATGCGGCCATATAAATACAGACTCAGTAATTCAAGGGTCTGCCTATTACGGTCCATGAGATACAGCCTCTTTTTTTTGCATATGAAATATCCAGAACGGGGACACTCCGCCGTCGACCCCGAGGACGGGTTAGTTCGTAGGTTTGGGACGTATCCCACATACGTCGGACATATGCTCCAACCGAATAAAAAATAGACGATGTTCCACCTCACCGCCTCATCTCAACGTAGCTCCGCCCCATAGTGCTGAGGTGGAACGCCATCAGGTTTTTAGTCGGTTGTTCATATCTATCCATTGGCCTCGTGACGGGCCCTATTCCGGGTTTTCCTGACGTAAAAACTTAACCATGCTGATGCAAAATCCTAGTATCCAAAATTTATTTTATTTATTTAATAACTTGATATTACTTATTTACTTTTAAGAATATGTACATGAAAATTTATGAAAATGAAAATGTGATGTGAAAATGTTGAAATATTTAATGATATAAATCCCATGATTGTAGGCATTTGATTAAATCCTTTTAATCCTGATTTCCGACTTAACAGTTTTTTTTCTTTACAGATATTGCATTTTCGGTAAGTGTCAATTCTGTTTTTCTAGTCCTAATATTTAAATAATCAAACAACTCTTATGTGTCGTGAGTTGCTTCACACACAGTGAGAGATCATTGAAACAAAGAGTTCATGCATTTATTCGTTTTTAAAACATTCTGAAAATTTGCACAATAGCATTCTTAGTCTAGGGCAAAATAAAATGAAAAACTTCATTCATCGTAAATAAAAAGAAATCATTCTTGCCATTAATTAAATGAAGACTTTGAAATATGTATCTTTTAAAGTAGAATATATAATTCAAAACACTAATAATATAAACTTTGGTAATAATTTTTTAAGATATTCATTTATACCTCAGTATGATAACAGATTTAAATAAGCATATACATTTTAATCAACTAAATAAGTTGTAAACTACCAACACGTACCCAAATCCTATATTTTAATTTTCTTTTTCTCTTTCAGCCAAACAACGGTAACGACCGAAGAATTAACGTTAAAAAATATTGTTTGATTTTCCAGTGTACTTTAATTTTCTTGACAGCAATCTTTTGGATAACAATGTATATTAGAAAAAACAGTTTCATGATTTAATTTTTTTTATGTTGGTTTATTTAATATCAGTTTTTATTGAGTAATATTTTTTTCCTATTTGTTATGTTATGAACAGGAAACCGTTTGGAAATTAAATTTTGTGTTAATATAAAAAAACCTTGACGAATCAATATAAGGGCAAAACATTTCCTCGGAATTATTCAAATGATGGGCCTAACTCTGGCTGCCTAGGTACTTAGGAGACAGGAAAAAATGTATATAATGATATCGATCTAACATTTAAACTGTGCACAGAGTTGGTTTCAAGACCACCTAAGATCTAAAAGGAGAAACTTTTACAAACTTATCCAGTACCAAAGCAGATCGATATAAAGTACATAGGTAAGTGACTTTTTTCTCTATCCTTCTTTTATCAGAAATTATTAAGTACACAGATATTAATAAAAGTCTAATAACATAAGATAGTTGTAAAATGTATACATTAAAATTTTAAAGTAAAAAAAAAGTCAATAAAAAGTCTAGTAATGGAGCACAATAACTAGGTAAATCGTTCGATATTGTGCATTCACCGTTTCAATGCAAAGGAGAAAATATTATTCTACTATGTTGTAACGTTATGTTTCAGGAATTATTATTTTAAATATATTTTATAAATAAATAAAACTTTATACACAAAAGACATGAGACTGAAAAATTCATCATACTAAACTCTTATTTTTAATATATGTATATTAAAATTATATTGGTGTATTGGTGGTGGTGGGAGTGTGTGTCTGTGTGGTAGAAAAATTGGAACTTTCGTTTTTTTTTCAGATACATATAGTACAAAAATAAAGCATCTATCCAATACTATGAATAAATTCTTGGAAACAAGCCCGACGATCTCGTGGTAAGGTCGGATACACAAACGTCTATCGATGGATCACTTCGTAACCATTCCCAGTTGTACCCATATTGAGGAACGACCCGGACGTATCATACAAATGTCTACTTTGCATGTATCAAGCGCTACATATATTGCATTTGTTGATAATTCAACCGGACACCACAAAATAGCTGTTCAACTTTTTACCTGAAGAACGCCAAGACTGCATTTCGCATAACCGTTTTCGGTTAGTTGTAATTCACAATTAATTGGGTATTAATTACAATGTAATAGTGATTTAATTGATTAGTTGGGATCAATACGGTCAGAATTAATTAATAAACCTTAATATATTAATTTAGATTTGCGCCTATTAGCAATAAATATTATTTACTTCGCCGTATCCGTAATATCGGAATTTACTCTACATATCACACTTCTAAAATAGCTTAAATGTGTCTATTAACCAAGAATTTCTTATTAAAAACTTCATTACAAGCCATCATTGTCTCACTGCTGGGCACGAGTCTTCTCTGTGAACGAGAAGGATATAGGCCATAGTCACCATGGTGGTGGCGAATTGGTGGACTTAACACGTCTTTGATTTTTTTTTGTTTATAATATTATCTCTAAGGCGTGTAGGTTTCCTCACAATGTTTTCTTTATAATACGCACGTAATTTAGAAATCAGAGGTGCGTGCCTTAGATTTGCACCGGGACCTCCCGCGTGAGAGATCGCACGTTCAACTACTAGGCTACCATCGCTTCTAAATATTTTTACAATATTGAAATCCCTCATTTACAAATTTACAGATTATTGTAAAATTTTAATTGCTATATAATATAATAGGTATTTTTGCGAGTTACATTTTTTTTGCGTTGGGCTGAAGTAAATCATATTTAGGTTTGGTGTGGTTTAAGATTTGGGTATTTCCAAACAAAATGAATAGTCATAGCCATTATAGAACTGTTATTTTATATCATGCTTTTAGTTCGATTGTTATGGGGTTGAAGGCGGTTTAAGAGTTATTACTGTAACTGGATTTTGACACGATTATTCTGTTATAGCATCAAGGACTACCTTCGAGCTGATACCGAACACCGATGATGATACAGGGGACGTCGTATGCTATTAGACATTATTCTGCTAGTCAACTGATAAATAAATGTATGTCTTATAAGATCGAATATTGTACAATTTCTTATTCATATTTATGTTCAAGATAAAATACATTGATTTTATCCCAAATTAATATATATTCTTAAGAAGATTAGTTTTCTGTGTTTTTATTAATTAAATGTATGTAGAAGATAGGGATAATAAAATGTAGAAAATAGGGATAAATTATAACTTCAAATCGTAAGCTTAAAATTAACTGTTCTAACTTATACATTCATTATACACTTCTATCCAAACGGTGGCGGCACTAGCCATTAGCCATCCAATGCAGAACTACATATAAGCCAAACAGTATGCAGTCCTAATTTAAGTAATGAAGTATAAATTATCACATTAGACTTAAATAGTTTAAAATTATATTATGTAGACCTACCACCACATATACACATACCACATTAGACTTAGTAGTTTAAAATTGTATACTATATTACTTTAAAATTAAATTGATTAATAAATGTTAAACTAATAATGTTGTTTTATTTCTATACGGATACGAAAAGACTGTAGTCCACCTAAAGTCCTAAACTAAGTGATCATTGCTGCCGTCGGATAAACAAACTTATGTTCGATTTAAATTGCAGCTGATGTTAACGAGAGATAAGATTTACACGTTTACAAATTTATACCACAACTACAACATACACAAGAACACAATACTATAATGTTCAATAAAGTAATTTTTGAACATATTAATTGTCAATATTTTCTTATTATGTACTTTTATCGTACTAATTAACAAGATTTGCTCTTAAAAGTAAATTTAAGTAAAAGGGATGAAATAAATTGTATGGCTTTAAGGTAAAGAAAAATAATAAAATTATTTGAACAGTGTATACCACCTTTATAAAGAATTTAATAAAAACTTCTTCACAAAAATAAAAGCGACTTCAACCCTACAACAAACGAACTGAAAAGCATAAAATAACTTTTTTTAATTGTCGTTGCCAAGCGAGCCTAAGGAGGAATTTTAAGTGGGTTGGGGAGGCAGGTTAAACTGGGTTTATTTTTTGTGAAAAAATTTTTATGTTACCATTCTTCGTATGATGATGATGATGGTAAACTTTGACTTAAGACTGATACGTTTGAGAACAATAATAAAGTATGCTGATTTTAGTGCAAAAGGAATCATTGAAATCATATCATGATCATTGAATTAAGTCCGAACTGAAGCCTAAACTTACCTACATTATCAGCTCTGCAACATAAAATGATGACTTTCAGGCGTAAACAACTGCGATGGTAATAAAAAGTAAAAAAAAACACGATACACCTACCTACTTTGATCATTTTTGAGGAGTTCCCTCGATTTCTCTGGGATCCCATTATCAGACCCTGGTGTGTTGGAAATGAGACCACTATGGGAACATATCCTGTCAAACAAAAAAAAATATTTAGAAATCGATCCAGAATTGACGTAATTATCGGGGAACATACTATAATGAAGCAGACTCGACAGGTAGGTAATTTAGTTCTTAGCTTAGGCACACCCGTATCAAAACGATTGAGATACGTTTTGGCATTTCAATCTTAAATACTTAGGATGATTAAAGTCGATCGCTTCTTGCATGTGATCTTGCAAGTGAAACAATCGGCCATCGGTCCGCCAGGTCCAGCGGCTCAAGCGATACTCTGACCGATCTTGTATCCAAGCTACCGTTACGAACGTAACAAGGTATCCACAAGAACTATGTCATGTGTTCACGACTTACCTAAGCATAGCCGTTATAATACACGTCGGTATAAAGGACTCAGCGCCATCCAGGTTAAGCAGAACCAAGCTCTAAAAACAATCGTGGATGCCGGTTATTACGTCAGGAACGATGCGGTTGCGGCCACCTCCGAGTGCAGTTACTAGATATTATTGCTAAAGTTATTTTATTACAGCATTACATTAATGACTAGCTGTGCCCGCGGCTTCATTGCGTAGATGACGAGAAAATCATATCAGTTACTGGTACAAATATGAGTGATTGTGATATGTATGATCAAACGGAACGCCGTTAAATTTAAGCATCCCCACTTTCGCAGCGTTCCTCGATGAATTCTGGACAATCTCCAAATACGAAGTAGGTCAAACACAATTATAGCACTACTTTATATAAACTTAAAAATTACAATAAAACCAAAATCATCAAATCATTCATCATATTAAAATAATATTTTAATTTACTTCTAAAGGAGTCTGTAATAAAAATTTACATAAAAGATGAACAAATCCTTGAAAGAATATTAGAAGCCAACGCAAATATATTAATAAGCTTATCAATTACATTTTTCTTTAATAAACAATTATATTGCAATTATTTAGGACTTAGGTCGTTGTTGGCTAGCGCCTACGTGTTTGACGACCCGCGTAGCTCAGCGGTCAATGAACCGGATTGACGCGCTGAAGGTGCCGGGTTCGATTCCCGTAGAGTCTAGAAATTTGTAAAGATGAGATTGAATTCCTTTTTCTGGACCTGTATGTTAGTGTAATTGTCTTATGTGTCAATGTCAATTCAATCCTTAATTTCGCGCTCAATAGAAATATTAAAAAGTGTGTTAAGTAAATAGGTGCTTTATAATACTTAAGCGCCGCGGTGTACAGTGTTATGATTGAGAATGTGCCGTAATATATTATTTAATTCACAACAGACGTCTTCATGAATGACATGTGTTTGTGGCCTCTATTAAGAAATGGCTCAGTACTTGTGATTCAAAAGGAAACAAACTGGAACACAATTAAAGCACGTGACTAAGAAGATTGTAAATAATGTATATTTTTATTGATTATATATTCTGTATGTGTTTAGTGCTTATATTAAAACAAATAGGTAAGTTTGCACTTAGAGAAAAGTAAAAAAAAATAATAATACAACGCCATCTATTGAATACACTGGTGAAGTAAACTCTCCACTTTGCATACATCGTATTTTTTTCAGATGCATAGATATGGCGCTAATTTGCTAATTTAGTTATTAATATTAAATATTTTTTACTACTACTAAACAGAGTTTGAGTTTTCTTACCTATATTTATTTTGTTTCTTGCACCATCCTTATGATAAATTTTGAATACTTATTGATAGTATCATTGATCATATATTACAATAGTAGGAAAGGTAACTCCTGACTGACTTTAAGTAGTAATAACTTTTGATACAGTTGATCAATGAAATAAAGATTTAATGTTAATCCAAGATACGTGTGATAAATATATTTTTAATCCCTTAAATTCAGCTATATCGTGTTGTTGTGACGAAACAGACTAAAGGACAGACTTTTTCTTCAAAAATGTTAGATATTCATTGAGGACATTGGAAGCTTTGAGTAACGAGTTCTATTTTTTATATTGCATAAATGCCCCCATTGCAAGGCAGTATTGTCAAGCATTCGTCACTGAAGTCGTATTTAGTATGAACGACGCCATCTTCTGGCAGCAGCCTGATACTGTGCTGAAATAGTAGTCTTTCTTAGAGCGCATTAATTAGTATAATACATTTGTACCTTACTTACTTTAGATTTACTGTAGAAAGATTGTACACATCTGAATGACTCAATTATTCCAAACTTGACACATAAGTTTTTAAACATACCATATATTTTAATAATTGTCACAATTTTTTCCCAGAAGAATGAATATTTGGTATCTACAGGTTAAACCAGACTTGTCACCCCATCTGCCATATAATAAAAAAATCCGTAGTTGAACACACTCGCAAAAGGTACACAAGAAGTTCGATAGATGTCACGTTTTTCAATTATACTGTAATGGACAAAAATAAAAACAGAATTTAATGATTAAAGCAGTCGAATATAAAACAAGATAAACAAATGTAACATACAAGTTAAAACGTAAATAGTTAAAACGCACGCTTTAATAATTAAGTATAAGGTTTTTTAAAAAAAATCAAAGGTAATATTCATACGCGTCGGCCGAACAAAATAAAAAGGAACAGTCACATGTACAGCGTATTCGAGCAACGCACACATAGACACCTCTCACCGACACGTTAAATCGTTCGAATTCACTCGACACGCGTCTGTTGACAGTTTTGTGGAAAAATATTACGTGACTTGAAAACATAATTTTTTGTTTGTATAGATATTGTAATTTGTGGTTTAAAAAATGTCCTTAAATAAAAAGATGAAAATCACTCGTGTTATTATTTAAAACTCTTACAGATAGGCGATATTGGAGCGTGCGGCGGGCGCGGTGGTTCGTATTTCCGAACTACTCTCATTTTTCTTATCGCAACTACCGAGCGTATATTCTATCGCCCCACCTGCCGCGGCCCTCGCACGCCTTTTACAATACACCGTTAACATTCCCCACCCCAGTGCTGCTCAGCAGCACTCATATACGATTGGTATTCGTGCAATTCGCGTTACATATCTGGTTAGTTGACCACTCTTGGTTTTAATAATTACCACTGCATGAAATGCTTTAATTAAAGCGTCGCAAAATACATGTAGCTGTAGGTTTCTATCATAGTTGTTTGTATTCTCGAGGTTAATATGCGCGGGCGCAGAACAGGTTTGATATAAACGCGGCGTAGCAGATGTCGAATTGGAAGGAAGCGGCGAGGGGGTTGCTACGCCTCGTAGCGCTGGTAGTGGATTCGTAGCATGTCGCGTAGCACAGCGTTTGTTAAGATGCAAGGTCTGTCTGACGAGTCTCGAATCTCGGTCTCACTCGCACCTAGCGTGGCCGCTGCGTAGTTTCTTGGTAGGCGTACATCTTTAAGTGATTGTAGTAAACAAATCCATTTTTTCCATCTTTCATATATTTCATTAGGTATGCAATCATCCCAATCCATTTTTATGCGCCAAGTATCTTGCAATATTAGTCCAGTCATTACAGTAAGTTCACCTCGGAATTCGAGATACCCAGCTGTAAGTCTGTAAATACTTGTATATTGACACCCTAAAGTTGTCTCAAAACCTACATATTGTGGTAGGGAGTACGCAATTATTAAATTTCAAGGTCAGAGGTCACAAAATTTTTTTTTTTCTGCGCTTTTTTGTAAATATCTCATTTCCTATGGGTTTTTGGCTATTTGTATTCATTATCAATATTGTAGAGAACAAAATTCTCTACAAATTTTGTTCAAAAGAATTTTTTATACGGCGAACAGTTTTCGAGATAGAGGGCGGAGAGCGCGCGGTCACAGGATCATTTCAGGTCAATACTTTACCGGAGGCCAGTGCCTCCGATCGAAAACGCGCAATATAAAGTTGATGAATTATCGATAAATCGATGATTATAAATATTTGTCAATTTTTATTAACTATTATATTATATTTTAGCTACGGTATTCTTTAGTGATATGGACGTGGAGACTGTTAGTAAGTTAGTCTTTTTAACATGTGTTAGTACATGCTGTTAGTGAGCGTTAGTACCTACTTTTCAGTCCTATTTAAGGTTGGTCCCAAATGAGTTGCTACTCTCACGACTGTGATGGTTGCCTCGTGTTTAAGTGTAACCGGCATCCGCACCTTTTCAACCGAAACACAGATTGCTTGTTAACAACTATTTCACGAGGAAATGGGTGCAGCTTTGGAAAGAACCCTAGACAGGCCTACTAAATAAATGTTTTTTTCAGGATCTTCAAGAAATATTGGATGCCTCTCCCCAAGGAGTGGTGTATTTCAGCATGGGATCTGTATTAAAGTCGGCAGCGCTTCCAGAAGACACCAGGAAAGAGCTAATCGAGGTCCTGGGAAACATTCCTTATACCGTATTGTGGAAGTTTGAAGACAAGCTGGTGAATCTACCAAAGAATATTCATGTCAGGGCGTGGATGCCGCAAGCAAGCATTTTAGGTAAAGTATACGTGTTATTAAAAAAAGGATGTACGTGTGTGTGTGTGTGTTATGTACACGCGTTTGAATTGCTTCATGGCGTATAAAAAATGCAGTTGTGATCAACTATTAATATTAAAAGTAATCAAAAAGACTTAGTTTAAATAAAAATGCTTTATTAACGTAATGACGAAATATTATTATTATTATTTATTAGAAAAAAATAAGCTATTTAAAAGTATATTTATAAATT
>DWJG01000046.1:0-12629 GCA_018248795.1 Ectomis octomaculata | reverse complement strand
TTATGGAGAAGAAACGGCGAAACAAACTCCATATATCACTTTTTATATACATATTTACTATTATATAGATGCAACATTTGACAAAGTGACAAGGTATAATCAGAAAATTATGGTTAAATGGCTTTTAAACAACGGTTAAAGGCTGCTAAGCAGTATTGTGCCTCAAACCGTATACATATTCTACCTACAAAACGATGTGAATGCTACAATAGATTACCTTATTCAATATTCACTTTACATTCGCACATATAATAAAACCTATAACTTTGTTCATCTGCGTTCTAACTCCGACATGGGGCTAAGTATCTAATGTAGGGTGTTCACCTCGCAAATATCTCCCCTCAGATAGTCGGTCCCAAAATATATTTCCACCCTCACCCTAATTCAAATAACCAGGAGTATCCCCTCACGTATTGCCCTATCCGTTCCCATGGTAACGGCGCCCTTCAGAATGCATCGCTTCATATTACGGTTGATTTGCTTCATCATAGTATTTTAGGAGTACTTACAGTACAATTTTAGTGAATTTTCTTCTAAAATGTGTCTTCTACTGAATGTATTAAGTATAATTTTAAGGGTTTTTACGATTGACTCATTACGATCAAAGCATTGAATATCTCATACCACGACGTTAATTAACTTCTTTGTCATCTGCGAAGATACGACCACCAGCACGTCTTCTCTTCCTAGACGTGTCTGTATGCTTACTTATCTTGTCATTAAGATAAGAATTAGGAAAGTATCATTTTTCATAAAAAAGAAATCAAGTCCCTTAAGAATAATGCAGTCATGACCATTGTTAACTTTCAATATAAGTCAAGTATAAAAAATCAGTTTAAATACTTGTACTATTTAATAATACTAAATTATGTATATGTTTTAATTTTGGTTGATTTTATTAATTTTTAATAGTTTTGAACTTTAGTATTTGTTAATTTACATTGATGTTTACGATTCTTATTGTTATGTTTTAAGAAATTTGTTATCTCACCTATGGCGGCTATGCTGAAAATCGGTGTCACTGTAGTCTGTGATTGTGCTGAGCATGGCCTTATTTGCTTTTAAATAATTTTTTTTTTTTGTTAAATATTCTTAGGTTACGTATTTGTTTTTCTTCCTTTTTTTCTTTAATTTACTACTTTGAAAAACGATTTCTTGATATTTCAAAACATTTTTACTAACGTATAGAAATTTTAAGTCATAACTTGCTATAAATTATTCCGTTACTTCTTAAACAAGAGGCAGGTAGGTTAAGTTTTCAGCTCACGAGCGAGCGCCATTATTGATGAGCTCCAGCTACATCCTCTGCCTCTTCTCGTAAATACTCTGCAATATTCACTAAAGCCCCACTATTTATCCAGTATACTGCATCACCCTCCGATGTACGGGCTCAAATGCATTTACGTTGTATTACTTATCGGTTTTGAACGAAATTTATAAAGCACTGCTTCGTCGAAATTGAACCATGATATAGCGGTTTCGCTTTTGTAATTTTTAAAGAAAATCTCCCTCGTTCCTTATTTATATTCGATATTCATTCTGCGTCTTATATTTTTGTTATTTGTTAACTCTGTTACTCGTTTAAATTCCGTTTCGTTCTGTCGTCTAAAATTTGCTTGCGTAACCTTATTACTATTTAGTACATAAAAATCAGCAGTAATAACCAGTTCCTACTTACGTGAACTCTACTTTGCTAATTGGATTGTCATAAGTACGTACTTGAAACAACATAAATTGTAGCTAACCACTTACATTCACAAAGAATGTCAAAGTCGACCTTGCACGCCACAAATTTTCACCTCGCTTCTATTTTCTAGATGGTATCACTACTAAAACTAGTCTAGCAATAAAACGTCAGGTACTTGAATGAAATATGATTCAGGTCGTTGTTACGTCACATGATATCTTTCGACAAAATTCGAAGAAGAGCTGTCTATTCGACATTTTCCTTAACGCGATACGACTGCGCGGGGCAAAATATTACTTATTTCCTCGGTTTGTGTAGGTATGTGTTGTAATAAGGTCTCAGGCGTATTGCGAAATGGTATCATATCCTCTCTGTTACACATATTTGCGAAACGCGGTATATTATTTTATAGGTTTGATAGCACCGACTTGGTTATATATTTTTGTGATTTAAACTATTTTCATACAACTGACTAAATATAATTATGTATAGCACTTAAATTAATTTTATTTTTCTATTGTTCCAGGGATGCCGGTTTCCTGAAGATGGCCTCACGCACCCCGTCCCTTGAGTCGCTGCCCGGTGCCAACTCTATAGGTTCGCTGGAGCGTGGCTCCTTATCGCCCCTGACTTTGAGCGGCTCCTCGCCTCCTGCGAGTGACTCCGCCGTATGTGACCTCCGCGAGTTCGACGGCCTCGACACTACCTGTGCAATTTGCAGAGAAACTTTCTCCGATCCTAAAGTACTGAACTGTTTCCATACTTTCTGCCGGGGTTGCTTGGAGAGAGAGCAAACCCATCCCGACAAGGTTAACTGTGTAACTTGTCGCGTGGACAGCCAGCTGCCGGCTGGTGGTGTACCCGCCCTTCTGACAAATCTCGTGATCGCTGCGGCTGTAGAACAAGAAGCTGATCTACTACCCGCTGTGCGCCAGACCAACTCGCCTACAGCTCGCTGCACGGGTTGCAAATCGAAAGAATCCGACGCCGTTGCTCACTGTCTCGATTGTGCTAACTTCCTGTGCCCCAACTGCGTCATGGCACACCAATTCATGCATTGCTTCGAAGGCCACCGCGTATTGGCCTTCACTGATCTGAAAGATGACAAGGGGTTGCTCGGTTCTACTCTCAGCCCCAGTGGTGAGAAGACCTCGTTTTGTCCGAGGCACAAAAACGATATCCTGAAATATTTCTGCCGTACGTGCTCTGTTCCTGTGTGCAAAGAATGCACAATCCTTGAACACCCTGCTGCTCTACACGATTGCGAACATCTGTCTGATGCTGGACCTAAGCAACTCGAGCTTATGCAACAAGCTGTAACTGAAGCCAAGACTCGTGCTATTGAAATCAGACACGTAGTGAAAACAGTTGAACATGCTGCTGGTAAACTACAAGTGCAATACCATAAAGCGCAAAATGAAATCAATGATACGTTCCAATTCTACCGCTCTATGCTTGAAGAGCGTAAGCAAGAGTTACTTAAGGAACTCGAAAGCGTGTTTTCGACCAAACAGATTGCGCTCACCGTTGTAGGGCAGAAAGCGCAAGAAACAGTCGACAAGATTTACCAAACCTGCGACTTTGTGGATCGACTTACCAAGTGTGCTAACATAGCCGAGATACTAATGTTCAGGAAACTGCTAGACACAAAACTTCAAACCTTGATGAGCTCTAATCCTGAGCAAAGCGTCCAAACTGCATGTGAATTGGAATTTGTCTCCAATTATCAGGCTATCCAAGTTGGTGTACGTAACACTTTCGGATATGTGCGCTCAAGCTCTGAAGCAAATGTTGGCCCAACAAAGCAACCGCCTATTGCTCGTCCCACTAACGGTTCTCTATTAAACGGAGGGTCATCTTCCAGCAGCAGCAGCGTCAATGGAAGTTCTGGGAGCTTGAATGGTGGAATTCACCTACCTACGGGATTAAATGGCGTTCTAGATCGCCCTTACACTAATGGCCTCCTTGGTCCTACTAGCCAGTCAACATCGCCATTCGAATCTAATATAATTTCGAAACGATTCAACAGTCCCAGTAGCTTGGGCCCATTTACAACTACTATTGGAGATATTAATCTTAACGGAATAAATCCGTACGAAAAATGGTCTAACGGTGGATGCGACTCACTATTCCCGCCAACTACCTCCAATCTGTACTCTCTTCCGACCGACACTCATCCTGATCCTATTCTGGACTTGACGAGCAAGCTAATTTCTACTGCCATTTTCCCTCCGAAGTCACAAATAAAACGGCAGAAAATGATTTACCATTGCAAATTTGGTGAATTTGGCGTAATGGAAGGGCAATTTACCGAGCCCAGCGGCGTCGCTGTTAACGCCCAGAATGATATCATTGTAGCGGACACAAACAATCACCGTATCCAGATCTTTGACAAAGAGGGACGTTTCAAATTTCAGTTTGGCGAATGTGGTAAACGCGATGGTCAACTTCTATACCCCAACAGAGTAGCCGTTGTCCGTACGTCCGGGGACATTATTGTTACTGAAAGATCCCCTACACACCAGATACAAATTTACAACCAGTACGGGCAATTTGTGCGCAAATTCGGTGCTAATATTCTGCAGCATCCTCGTGGCGTTACTGTGGATAACAAGGGCCGCATAGTAGTCGTCGAGTGTAAAGTGATGCGCGTTATCATTTTCGATCAAGTTGGCAATGTGTTGCAGAAGTTCGGATGCTCCAAGCACCTAGAGTTTCCCAATGGCGTGGTCGTTAATGACAAACAAGAAATCTTTATTAGTGACAACCGTGCTCACTGCGTCAAGGTCTTTAATTACGAAGGAATTTACTTGAGGCAGATTGGAGGCGAGGGCGTGACAAATTATCCGATCGGTGTTGGCATTAACGCAGCTGGAGAAATTCTTATCGCCGACAATCATAACAATTTCAATCTGACAATATTTACGCAGGATGCCCAGCTGGTGTCTGCTCTGGAGAGCAAGGTAAAACACGCGCAGTGCTTCGACGTGGCGTTAATGGATGACGGCTCGGTGGTACTCGCGAGCAAGGATTATCGTCTCTACATCTACCGGTATGTGCAAGTGCCGCCTATAGGCATGTGAACCACACGTCTATACCAGAGGAGATCGAAATGACCGATAAACTATATGCCAAATTTGACCACCCTAAAACAATAGTTTCCAATCATAACGGTTCTGGCCATGTGTGTCAATTTTTAAATATGTGAAGTGACATCTCCAAGTGGGTATTTAAACATTTTGTAAGTGAAAGTGATAAATTTCGGCTGCCTCGATGTGATGAATTGAATATCGAATTGAATCCAACCACGATAAACGGCGTGAAATATCGACACGCATTATTCTAAACGAAACTGTAATGAGATTAGATATAGTATTGACATTGATATTGAGTACCTATTTGGAAAATAGAGATTAACCCGTTTGGTTCGATCCAGATATGCGAACGGTTCTCGACCCTTATCATTTTTTGATCTATTGAATAATATTTTTTCATATCCCACATCGTTAAATTAGGGATGAATATTAAGGGCGTTTGTATTATTTAGCCCATTTGTTGGACCAATATTTTAACTATTATTACTTAACAAATTGTTAGACGTTAAGTGTGTGATTTTATCGTATTAAGAGATCAATCAAACGTATTGTTGTTAGTTTTAAGATTATTCTTCGGCACAATTGCACTTCCTGTTTTTAATTAGCACTTATTCTGTGTCGATGGAAATATGATTATGAAAATAAGTAAGAAGTTGTTACATTATTATTAGGTAAGTGTTAAATTGATTGAGCTGATATGGACAATCTTTAGTTACTACTACCCCTTTTTAATGTAGTTACAAAATTTTAGGGAAATGTGATGTTAGGGGTTTTATCAATGACAAAGTTGACTGCGGCTTGCATTAGGCACGTACTTCAATAGACTCTTCAGTATGTCAGTCTTCATGTTACTAGAGTCCTATTGTTGATCTCGTAAAACAAAATACTTTCATCACAAGGTGGCGAGCGACCGAAAATGTTTTATAGAGCTCAGTCAGTTCCCAAAATAAGAGTCATGTCTATCTTTCGACTAGTTCAACCTTGAGTATTATAAAGCATTTTAGGTTATTTGTAACTAAAATCGATGGATATTTATAGTTTTTATTCTTGATTAATATTTGTTGGAAGACAGTTTTCCTTGTTTCGACCGATGACGTCATTACCGCCTAGTCACTGAGAGCCCACGAATTCATAAATTCCTTAATTTCGTTGTTTTTTATGATTAGTAACATTTTGGTTGATAATAATATTGTTCGTTTTTATACAAATCTAAGTAGGTATTTTAATTGGACACGGTAGTAACTAGTAGAGCACATTAGCAGAGTGGTCGTCTCGCTAGATTTTTTATGATTTTCTGAGATTTTAGCAGATTTAGAGCACCATGATGTGTTTGCGCAACACGCATTACTACTTACTGGAGTATTAATAGCTTGCTCGGTATACAAAATAATTTTACAATTTGTTATTCTGGTAAGATATTTTTTACATGGAAACATCTTTATTTTTGTAGCAGTAGTATTATACGGTGCATGTGTAACGTTTAATTTTTTTTATTTTATGAATATTATTATTATGCTATTATATTTTTTTACTACATTACCGTGTGTTTGAGTGTGTTAGCTGAATTATTTTAGTTTGATTTTCATTAGTTTTGATTTTTTCTTAGTTAATAATGTTAGTGTTTTTTTGCTGAATCTATGACAATAAAGAGATCTGATGCGATCCATAGATCCTCTGATCCAGAGGTGATAGTTTTAACTATTGATCTGAATTAGATTATTCCGTAGATTATGCGATTTGATTTGGTGATATTCCTATGCTCTTAAATTATCTCATTTTATGTATTTAAACTCAAACATTGAAGACACGTCTCGAGATGGAATCAGCTTTGTTCACCGGCAGTTTGTAATACCTGCTTTACATGTGCCATACAACCATGTTGTGATTTAATAAGTGATATTTAGTGTTGTTTGTAAATATGTACCATACTCTACTGATTTGTTAAATTTAATCATAGGTTTACCTGATCGATTATTACCTCTAATGGTTTCATCTTTTTACTCGTTAGTGCAAGTTAGTAGACCGGTAGTAGCCCTGGTTCGATTGTGTCGTAACACGTTTATCTTAATAAAACCAATTATTTATTTTAGGAACTCTTATTTATATTCATTATTGTACTATTTTTTATCGTTTAACTACTTGCACTAATTTCAGAGCATTTAAGATCAGTTTTCTAGATGATTTCGTTGTATTTCTGAATTTTGCAATATGCCGTGCACAGGCTGTCCGTTGTCTTGACGTGTCTTCGATAATAGTTAAATAATACGCCACCAGAATCACTGCCCATTAGATTAGGTGAAGTAGAATTGATGTCCAATCTTTAGTGTCCAAATTTCAGTGATGATTCACCAATGATTTTATATATAGACTGCCCTGTTCCTAATAAATTAATTATTTAGTCTTTCCTAAGATCGGATAAATTATTGTATTTCACTTAATCTACTGTGATAAAGTTTTTTTTTGTAATTATCAATCGATTTGAAAATTGGACCGTCAGTCTCTGCTTTGCTTCAGTTTTTTTGAATGAATTTATATCTGATGAACGACTTGACGGTTAACATCTTTCTTCTTAATGTTCCCTGTTAAATTCATTCTAATGTACTGAAGTCACGTAAGAAACATCGGAACTCTTTACTTAGGATAATATTGGTTCGATTTCGTCCGTGGAAGTTGCTTTTTGTGAACCGTAAAACATCTAAAGTTTTAGCAATATCTACGAATGAAATCGTCTCGATAACAATATACGCTTCTACTTAATTGAAAATCCAACGTATTATATTTATATTAAGTATAGTATAGTGTATCAAAATTATATGAGAATTTGCAAATTATGACAACCGCTCATTTCACGATTTTATTATAATGCCTTTAATCCATATTTTTTAACATTTCTTTTAATATGACAATTATGAGTTATTTTTTAATACACCTGAATAGGTAACTTTAAGTTTTTAAGATTATTATTATTATTACAAATTAATTTTCGTTCACAATTAATTTTTGTGTTATTGCATAATATAATAAGTATAAATGATTTTTTGTACGAAAAACATTTCATTCTTAAAATTGCATTTCTAAAGCTTGAGGACTGATTTAAATTGAAACATGTTTTGTCTTTAAATATTTTGTCGATGTTTGTTGTTATAATTATTATATTTTTTTAATTATTTGTATAAACAATTGTTCTTTAAATTAATGTACGTCGTTTTGTTTTGAATTATTTTTGTTGTATAATTGCTTTTTTATAATAATACCAGTTCATTGCAGTTTAACTGTGTGTTTTATTTTCTTTTCTTTTTATTTGCCCAAGTAGTTGCTATGCTAGAATCCTTGTTTGGTCGTAACTATTTTACAGCTTCTAAATTAGTTACGACCGATTGGAGATAATGTTTGTGCTAAGGGAACTTAAGAACAATCTGTGCCTTAATCTTTTAATAAAAATCTTTATCTTAAATCTCTTAGTTCTCAATAGGATAATGTTGAAAAGTCATTCTACTTCTATAGCTCTGCTTCAGTAGGTTTTAGATCTTTGTGGTTCCTTAGCACAAACGTTACGCGGTGTGGTGGTGAATCCTGCGCGTGTGTGTTTATATTTTTGGGAATTACGTGTGTGTGCGCATTTTTGATAAGAATTCATTTGAAACAGTTGGTGTTGGGGAACAAACGTTGGCATGAAACGTAAGTATTGCTTTAGTGTTATTACACATGTAGATGAGCACCCATTTGAAAGTGGATTTGAATCATTTGTACCAAGTAGACTGCACTATAAGTTTAGTATTTTTCTAATTTATCAACGACTATATTTTTAGAACGACATCATGGGCGCTATTTCAACTTTTATCTATTTTTGACATTGCTCTCAATCACTTATCGTTTAATTACCATACAATCTTTAATTAAGTATTAATTTCCAAAGTATTAGTTAAGTTAATATCAACACTTTTATTTAAACTATTCATCCACCTTATACGTATATCTGACATTTCAAAACGAAGTTTGGGACTCATATAGTTCAAAACTATGTTCAGTTAACATCTTAACATAATAATAGTAGTACAGGCTTTTGTTTTAATTTTATGGTAATATTCGATATTATTTAAGTACAATGTTAAATGTAGATAAATCACTGCACAAATCTTTCGAAAATTCTGCAAAATTGCTCCTCAGTGAATTAGGCGGTAGTTTTAAATTTCACACAACATAGATCTATCTAACTTTAACTACATATTCTTATGAGTGTAGGGTTAAGAACTATTTGTATTGTAAAATAAGTAATCTTAAATATCCAGATTAAGCTTTACTTTTCTACGGAATTGTAGCTATTAACTATTATGGACCCTGTTTCCCTTTTCCTACAGCAGCACTGCTTTAAATTCTTGAATGCTCTGTTCAAACCAACTGGAAAGTCGGCACCACCTACCCACACTCTCACAATAGGATTAATCACATGGAAATTTCTATAAAAAACCGTCGTCCTGTTCAAAGATTCCTATAATATAATTTTTCTTACTATTCGGATCTAATCTACTAATCAATATCAATATCTCTTTCTTGCATAGTTATATGTTAATTTGACTGAATAAAATCCAATGCTTTGTCTTAAGCTACTCGCTATCTGTACGTCTCGCGTTGGTTTAAACAGAGCTTAATATTCTGAGCTCAATAAAGCGCTAACCAAAACCACTATTTCCAAGTCAATTACTCTAGGGAACATTTTACTACTAACTAGCACTATTAGTGTAACGTAAGCACAGACTAGGCTTACAAGATTGTTTATAATTTTATACTCAGCAGTTCTCTTAAGGTTAAAATTAAGACCATTTACATGAAAACTTTCATTCAGTGCAGTCATAATCAGAAGTTAGCATTGTTTTATGGACGTCTTGAAAAAAATTCACATCCTTTTCTGTATTTTTAAATAAAACAGTGTAATTTCCACTTTAACTGCTGCTGTATTCCTTGTCAGAATTTCCCAATAATTTACTCTTCTCAATTTTCTTCCCTCCCTTAAGCCTATCATTATCGACCTGATCTTGAGTGAAAACGTTAAGTGTTAAGGCTCAATTGATATTGTAGCATCATTTCTTACTTTTAACAGTTTATCGTTAACAGATAAATTGTATTTTAATGAATATACATCGGTAATCTTAAATCTCATAATAATATTACGGGAAAATGATCATCAATCATCGATTGGGCTTCGAGTGGTCTGCAATGATCATTGATGAAATTTCAAGCTTTTACTTAGTACCATCATTAATTGCGTTTTCAAAATTTACAATCAAAATTAGTAATTCCTCAGGAAGTGTGTACTAAACTGTAAATAATTTAGAATAAAGATGTGGTAGCATTACTTCTTAGGTGTAAGGAGTGTTGTGACGTACGAGATGGAAACGTTAGAGAGTCTACTAGCTGGTTTGAGAGTGTTGAGAAAGAGTGTGTATTTTTGTAATGAAAATTATGAAAACGTTTAATAAGTATTTGTAAGATGTTGATCGAGACAATGTTATTAGAATGTGAAACGGAACGTTGGGACTTCTGGACTCTTGTTGGAGACTCGGTAATATCCGATTGGTCGGGAACGGTAACGTCTTGTAAGGATTTCACTGTAACCATATCTATAGTTATACTTTTTAACATTGTTTGAAAACGATTTTGGTAACGGTTAATAAAAGTCACCTGTTAATGTATTCATCAAGGTAGAAAATAATGTATCAATGTTAGCTTGTCAGATTGTATGTGGTTGACTATTTGGTCCCTTATTATATTACGTAGTAGAACGTTGAATTTTATAGTACTTAACTATACGTTTTATGCGGTATTGTAAATACATTGTCGCTTCTATGTTCGTTTACTGAATCAGATATATTGAAGATCTGAGTAAGTACAGCGATTGTATCAAATGTAGCGACGTCTACATGATTGATATTATTCTTATATAACGAAATCTGTAGCGAATCACAAGGATTATGGACGTCTGATACAACGCTGCACCAGCAGTAAACGCGATCGATTGCTCAGGAATTGTATTAATTTTCTCATTAAATTTTGATAATTTATGATGTTTTTGATCATCGCTTTTATCGATTATATTAAGCGGCGACGTTGTATCATTGTTGAATTTCATTGATTCGCTAATTAATTAATTAATAATAATTTAGTGAACTATGCACAGAACGTTGGTGTTACACTTGATTTTTGAGATATTTTTCTTAAATGTGATGCATGCAATGGTTTTACTGCATTCGATGACTGACGTTGAGTTTTGAGAGAAAAAATATTTTTTTTAGAAATTGTGTAAAACGGAACGGGAACTGCCACCCTCGGTATAGTAGTATGAGGGATGGCAGACGAGACACTGTATGTTTCGGTAGATATGTTTCCGTGTATACACGATTTATCGAAAGTGTGATTGTTGTATGTTAAGATAAAAGTAACAAAGCGCATATGAGCACAAACCATCCATCCTCAAAGATTACTCTGAATGTTTTAAATTTAACTCACGTTTGAATTTATGATACATTTTATTATAAAAAAAAATATTTTACTATCGCTTATGTTAGTTGAGACGTTTGCAAATAATAATATTTATTTTCACAATGGTATAATTTTGTATTGAAGAGTTTTGGACTTTTCTTAAGGTGTTTTATATGATATGGATTCTACTTTAATATTGAAGTTAGGTATAATTATAATATTCGTCGTACATTTATAATTCTATGCATTTCTTTGCTCTTCGTGTAACATAGTGTCTGTAACGTAAGCTGTATGTTTGTAAGTCTTAATTCAAACCAGTGGACCGATTGGAGCTAAAAGGAAACACGTGAAAATGTTTCGGAAGTAGATGTTACTTATTGTGAAGAAGATAATCTTGTAACGATACAAGATTAGCCTGATGTTATAGATCTCTTGTGATGTTGCTCCACTATGTAGTGTGGTGTTTGACGTAAGTTTCTCCTTAGAGATCACTTGCGTAAATATAAATAGTTAAGACTTACAAATATATTGATTTACATACTATAAACTTTATTTTCCTAAAGTGTGTTAAGGTAATTAATTCTATTAAATGTAAGGTGTGTGATTTTAGTTAATGATAACATTTTAAAGGAAAGATTCCAAATGAAACTGCATAGAATAGGCGATGGATTAGTTAATGACATATCAAAAATAAGGTTTCTTATATTATTAGATCGATGGTTGAAGAGTTTGAATGGTTAGTGAAGTTTGAAAATTTTTGAAGTTTGATCTGCTGACAATACTGAGCCAGTTTTCTCGATGTTAAAAGTTTAAATTAAAAAGTTTTAATAGCGAATTGTTTCATGTATTGAAACGTAACATATCATCCACCTAGTGGAGTGACATTGATAATAGATGGAAATTAAATAGACCAATTGGCTTTTGTTGATGTTTAGGGAGCGTTGGACGGGACAGAGTGATAGCTAAAATTTGGAATCTTTCTCAATGAAGCTAGTCGCCGATGAAATTGCTTTTAGATATTTAAATGGTATCGATATATGTGTATGCACGTAAGTTTAAACTAAATTAGTTATATGATGCTGTAATTGTCCACACACAAATTTTACACATATAAATTGACATCCTGCCAGATTTAAAACACTGCTTATGAAACTAATTTAAATTATATCCTACTTAGCGTTACGGTGTAGTGTGTATTTTTAGATATGGCATTGTGTATGTTAGTATAGTGGTTAAGACACCTTGAGCTTCAAACAGTGTTTCACCAATATTTTTACATACGAATATTAATAGTAGAGCGGTTTCACCCCATGCTCTCGGTAGTGTTATCACAGTAGGTTAAGATGTTTCGACGAAACGTACTGTTTCTC
>DWJG01000045.1:0-12654 GCA_018248795.1 Ectomis octomaculata | reverse complement strand
AGGTGTAAAAGTAATCGGAAGTTCCGACTTATCGGAGTCGGAGTCGGAGCTCCGTAACATCCCTGTCCTATATACATATATCTACTAGCGGCGGTAAAACTTACGCACTGAATGTTTTACTAAGAAAATAGACAATTATATTTCATATGCATATCTTTAATTCTGGTACCTACTTAAACTGAATATACTGTCTGCCCACAACTTAATCAAATATGCAGCCATAAATGTGTTTTTAGCGAACCCTTTATAAACTTTTACATATGAACTTTCCTTTTTATGTGTTAAATAAAATTCACCTTCCACAAAAATGCTTGGACGTCGCAGTTTCACTTTTATTGAACAGAAGGTCGTTGCATAAAGGTTTATCGAAAGTACTTGTGCACATGTGACATCCGAACTTTTATTGGTAGACAGGTAGAGAGCGGATTTATGTAATGGGATTTTTGAAAGGATGTCCATCTGGTCTTTATGTTGCTTGTTATAGCAGTTGGACTGTCACTAAATTTAAATTTGAAGCATGGATCAATTTACATGAATTGATCCTTAATCCAATGGTATACATACATACGATTACTTAGGTTAATATTTAAGTAATTATTTTTACCACAACAATTCAAAGCAAAGCAATAGTTATCACTAATCAATATATACACCAGAAACTGTCTCTGTAAGATACGTTTACTGGTAATGATGTCACTTAAGTATAAATAGTAATGTGTAAATAAAAATGTAATGATTTGAAATCGTATATGAATAAACTTAATCAATTCGAAATAATCATAATTTACAGGACAAATATTGAGATATGCCTGAAACTTCTTCACTGATCCTGTCGTTCTGGTCAGTATAGGATATTGAGGACAAAGATTGATTTCCGTCCTTTTAGGTTACATAATATTTTTTTGGATATTGTGTTCATCTTTAACACGCACGGCACAACTAGGCCTTTGATTCTTCGTACCGAACAAAGTGGATAATGATCGACTATAATAATGCACGGCATTCACAAATTTAAATTTTTCAAGAGCTATTTTAGAAGTTATTTTTGAATCTTGTATATTTAATGCATTTAAAGCAAATCCGATGTGAGGTCCAGCTACAAAATGCAGCGGGATGCAACGCGCGTCCCTTCTAATTCACGACACACGATTTCCTACAACGGAGTCATTGTCCACGAACAATACTGCCTACCATTATGTAAAGAGACAACCTCAATCACTTCGACCGTGTCAGGCGTTGGGGCCGTGTGTACAACATAAACTGTGTTAGCGTTTGTTTTGTTCCCGTGTTTTGTAATGGATTATATTTTTTGTATTACAGAAGTAAGAGACGAGCATGCAGTATACTTGATGGTATGTGGTCGCTGTTGTTTAAAAAGATCTGTTAACACCAGAGAGAGTTAATCCCGAATACGATGAAACTTAGATTGATCAGCAAACTTTATTTCTACTGCTGTTCAAAGTGAAGACGTTCAAACGGTTATATTTAAGTATGGTTAAATGTCTTTATCCGAAATACAGGAAATTTCATTATGGAAGGTAATGACAGTGGCTACCTATATGAGTTTTGACCAAAGACTTAAGATTTTCGCTACTATAAATCTATGGTTTTAATACCTACTAAATGACAAATAATCACAATAGGTTGTCACTTCATGATGTGAAGTTACTGAGCAGTCTATCAACATAAGCTGAAATATTTATTAAAAATTAAAATCACAAGAATATTTTTTATTTAGATCTAATAAGCTTCTGTATGTATGTTAAATAGTTCCTAAACTTTTATATTTATTGTTAAAGTGATAACCTTTAGGTTATGGCTTTAAATGGTATGTAAGAGATGATATTATACTCGTATTAAGTATAGACTACACAGTTTTCTACTCTTTGGTAACTCTAGAAGGTTTTTAAATACTATAAACCGACTCTTGTCCTGCTCAAGGGATTACATGTCGATCAAGAAAGGGGTTTATGTCAAAACTGCATATGATTTACAAGACGGTACGCCTCAACTGAGTTTATTTTACGGTTTCACTGTAATATATGTAATGAAAGGATTTTTACTAGCTTTACCTTTATAGGTGTTCGTAACTCTTCTAGTGTAAAGAGGTTCTTAATTTTTAACAGCATTAAATAAAGAGAAGGTATCAAGTCGATCGTAATCAGGAAGTATATATTAGCCCATTTTTGGACTATTGATATACTTGCCGATTAGTTTTATGACAACGTTTTTACAAAAATCCAGATCTATTGATTATACTTAATTACTTTCAAGCAATTTACATACAGAAAATATAATTTGGTGAAGACCTCTATCGTGTATATAAAGGTTTATCTGATCATGAAATCAGACAGTACAGCAAAGTCATGTTGTGCTTCTGGAAATAGTCATGAGACTAGATCTCCACCTACTACTAATATAACTATACTACTAACACTCAATTTCGTTAAATATACATACATATGTCGTTTATTACAGACGTCGTGTTTGTCAGTGATCACTTAACATAAGGTGGACTATTTGCTCGTTAGCTATATAATATAAAAAAAAACATGTAGTCAGATCTGGCAGAGTTGGTTCGAGTTTAGTTATTTTTTCTTTGTATAGGCATTCTTCCTATTGATATTGTAATACATGTTACTACAGTAACACAGGGGCGTATTGATCAACTAGATATAAGCAATAAAGCAGATAAGGCAAATAGAGATAAGGTTGTACATCAACCTGTTACTATCAACCTTAAATACATTTGTAACGATATGATACTACTATGAATAAAACATGAGAATTGTCGCAAACACATGCGTAGTCACATAAGTAAATAAAGTGTGTATCGCCATATAATTTTCACGATGGAAAATAATAATAGTTTTAGGTGTGGTAGCACTTCACATTTTAGGTACAATTTTAACATTTGGAAATGCAACTTATTTAAAACTAAATGGTTGCTTGTTTAAGAACATACATTTTTATAACATTGGATTGGTCCAACGAAGAAAGAAAATACCACATAGTGAAAATAATATCAGTACATACGGGAGAACAGCCTATTTGGAATTTTACTAATACGAGTAGGTAGGGTACACGTAATAAATTCTCATTATCAACGCAACCCACTTGAAGAATAGATTTTATTGTTATTAATTAACTCTACGGCCTTTTTGGAAAAAGTTATTTACGTTACCCCTCGTACGCATTTAAAAAAACAATTCCTGTAGGGAAACTCCGAACTCGATCTAGTAAAAAATGTTACTTAGACTGGCGTTGCCTTCGCGCCCTCATAAGTTGTAAGGTCATTCATAAGTCATAAGAGATATTTGACGCGATTGATTGATTTATACTTTAAAAACCCAGTAGTAGAGGAGAGTATATGGTCTTTGAAAATGTTCACCCCTCTTCACTTTAGATGTTTGAGTCAGATAAGGTTAAAAAATAAGTTAAGTCACTCACTACCGTCGCATATTTGTGTAACGATGTTTGCTAAGTGAGGTGGTGTAGGCTCGCGGTCATTCCCCGTTTGCGGCGCGACCACATTCCTACGGGAGCTCGTTTCACCTGAGACTGCTCAGGCTATAATCCCGACATCAATCTACATTCCTTTAAACATTCAACCTAAAGATAGTTAAACCTGAAGATAGACAGAAAAGCAAATAATATGATAAATAAGATATATAAATCATCCTCTTTGTTTTCTACTTAAATATGTAATTGAGATCTAGAAATTATTGTATATTATTCGTATGTTAATTATTTTCAAACGGTAACCAATGAATTCAAATATTTCGCGTTCTATTATCTTTAGACAAGGCTTGGTCAATGATTTTCTTTTTATCTTTTTAAACTTTTACAGATTAATCTTATCTGTCTAATCTAATTTCCTTCATAACAATATATTACGTATTACCTATATTCACGGACCTATAAAACAAAAAAATACATTAATAAATGTAACGTACGTAAATAGTCATGAAAGCCCATATTTATTGAGATAATAAACAGTCACCTCACGATTCAAACTCTGTGAGAAGAATAATTCTCTCTTAATAGCAGATTTTCACAAAGCCTTATTTATTGTTTCAGCTCAAAGGATAACCACGATTCAATTGGATGGAGTGCAGTACTTCATATCAAGAATGAACCCTTACAGTCCGGAGCTCAACTATTTCCTAGCTTATCAATACTGCAGGTAAGTCCAGTTTCCAACGACGGCAATTGAATAAATCAATTTAAGCTCGGTAGTGAGATATTATCTCATAGTTTACCTGAAGGTCGTATCATAATTCTCACGACGTGAATTTCTCTGAGGTAATAGTTATATCGTGACTCGTAATGCTTATCCGTCTTATCTGTACCCTTGTAGCTGAGGTCCTGCTATAAGTACGCGCAGTCGGGTGTTAACAAGCGTACCTAGGCTCAGCTCCAAACCAGGAAGTGTAGGGACATTTGCATTACCGTTAACGGTTCTGGGAACATTCGAGAACAATATCGGCAGCTAGGTGGGCTTCCGGAAGACGTTTGTGACTATAAACACCATGCACAGGACTAGCAGTTTCATTGTACTGCGCTCTCACGAATCCATTAATGTTATAGTCATGGATAACAGGTTTTAATGATAATACCTGGTGACCGAGCTTCGCTCGTATGATTGTGTTTAGTATAGTCATAATCTCTTTTTGGTTATCATCGTTACCTTCAATTGATATATCGATATATCTATTTATCACCTGAGCTTTAGTGTTGGTCTGTCGATAATGTTACTTGTCTAAATAGAATCTGATAAAAAATAAACATCTGTTATAACATAAGTAAACATCTGTTTGTAGCAGATATTTAGTGTCTGAACACGAATACAAGGATGTTTTCTAAAAATTAAATATAGGTAGATCGATTTATCGCCCCCGAAACGCCTAATTATAAATAATGCATACTTAATTTCGTAAAAATCATATATGGATGAATATACAAGAATTACTTGTTCAGAGTTATTAGATAATTAAAGTAAAGATATTTCAAGCCAGGTTGGCAAAAGCACTAAGGCATCATCTGTTTAAATTTCAATAAAAAGTGCACGCTTAGGACTCACATGGAACGTGGAAGTCTAAAGATGACACATGATAGTCGGGTATGGAAGTACAGGACATTCTAGCAACCTCGACTTTGACTCCATCATGGGCACGTTCAAATGCTTAAAAAGGTCAGTCGCCTCATCGCCGGTCACGATGTCCTTCTATAGTTGCCGTCACGACCTACATATTTACAGTTCAATTGTTAACGATGTGGAAAGTACCGCTCGCATGGAAGAGTTTTGTTTTTATGGGACAGTATTTTGCTGCTGTACTTTTCATGCGTTGTATATATTTCTTCTTACTACGTAATCGATTAAGGTCGCACCTCGTCAGGTGGATCGCATTAAATTGAAGCAAAAACCGGACAAATTCGTCATCCGATATGACAAGCGCATCGAGGCTGAGATCGACATCTGCGTGACGAAGTGTCATGCTACATAGTCGGAGATCGCTCGAACCGTGGAAAATGCGAAGTGTTCGTCGCTCTACCACGATTACTTTTAGTAGTGATCACAAAAAGTAACGGTACCTACATGACTGTCATTAGCCATTTTTTCCCCGTTCCGCAGTCACGTTTCGTTGGCGACGTTGTAAAAGATGATAGAAATGTTGGAGAGTCTTCAAAACATTTCTACTTAGTTTATTTTAGTAGTCAACAAGTAAAAAAAGTAACGACACAGAACTGGTATTGCCATTTGTTAGAAGTCTCATTAAGAAAGGGACTGAAATTATAAAACGATACGTGTAGTAACATAAATTGAAATTTACATATTTCTTTTTTATGCGGGTCTGTCATTTATTGAATGCTGATGAAGTCCGAACAAAAAACTGCAAAACCGTTATGGCGCTACAAATACGTAGATATGTCGAAGATACGTCAATGGGAACTGCAATTACTTCGAAGGAGTGGCTAATGAATTCAAGTCGAGTACAATTTATGACATTTTAATTCGGCACAAGGAGAAATTACGTGCTTTGCATGAGGTTCTTTGAAATTTGTGAATACGACTTTCGCAGGATGATAAGAACAATTTCTGAGTAATATCTGCGTAATTTGTATTACACGTTTGTAATTGAATAATGAATAAGTATACAAATTATAGGACATTTTACATGTAGGGCCGTCGATTAATTGAAATATAAAAATAAAAGTAATAAAAGCAACGATGTTATCGATGTTACAATTAAGTAAATTGATATTCGATAATCGGATGTACATGTAATAATAAATAGGTATTAATTGGAGTATAGATTTTATCAAAAAGCAATACAGGATTTCGAGAGGTGAATAAATAATAAGAGTTTACTCTTGAACTTGTACGAGCCAGGAATGTAGACCCGTCACTACAAGGCCGGAACGTGTCTTTAACGGATAAATAGCATCTCGATAAACAGGATTTGCCATGTAGTCGCTGTGTGGACTTGTGGAGTGCGATTACCCGAGGTAGTATTTAGCTAAATCGTGTATTTATGGCCTCAGCAAAGCGGGCCTGCAATCTTAGCGCGATATAAGCTAGATATAAGCCGTGTCGTTTGCTTTATTTAACCGATCGTACAATATTACTGCACTTAATATAATTCTGTAAATTATGCGCTTGTTAACTTAACTATTTATAGACTACACAACCACTTTAGATAGGTAAGAGCTAGACGTTCGACATTTATCGCTCATTTACATTACACTCAAGTTAATGCATTGATGCACTATAACATGAGAATTTTTGTTTTCAGATCGCTCGGTTTGCAGCTTGCGTCTTTCGAAACAAAAGAAAAAGCTGATTCAATAACAACATATCTAACTAATGCAGGTAAGCATCACAATTATTTCAATATTATTTTCTCATAATTGCAATCAAGTCTAAATTGGCTAGCCAAATACACTGGCGTTTTACAATTTTAAAGAGTAGTAGTAGACGTTAAAGACTTAAATTTCGGAAAGTTTGAAACTTCAGAAGGCCCATCGTTTCTCTTAATGGCTCATATTCAAAAAATATTTTCTGTATTACACAATATGAATTAGAAGGTAATTTTTTTTATGAATTAATTTTAGCACTAGATGTCCAATAAGAGACCGTCAATAAAAAAAAATTACAACCACGAAGTTATAACTGTTTTATATGACCAATATTTAACAGAATATATCCTTTGAAGAAATAGCTTCTAGTGAACAACTTTACAAGTAGTGTGGTATTGGCAAATATTTAAAAGAAGCAAAATTTTTTCAGGTTATAACAAGTACGACTTCTGGACATCAGGCAACAACCTAGGCACGGACATGTACCTGTGGATGAGCACAGGTCTGCCCTTCAACGCGACTTTCAACTACATGCGGCGAATGAGTATGGACGCACCCAGCCAGCACGCTGACGACAGCATGGACCCACTAGACGTGCCGCAGGGCAGCACCGCGCCCCAGCGCACTGCCAGGCATGGGTACGTAGTTCTTATTATTTGGTAGCTACCAAATCATGCCGATTCATTCATCATTTTTTATATTGTTTATTTATTCTCTAGTTTCCCCTACATCTCAAATGGTACCATTCCAAGCGGTACCGTGCTTTCTGAATCTTATTTTTGATTGTCTTAATACCTTAAATTAATTTAGACCGGTGGTAAATTTATTTTATTAAAATTCGGCAATTGTTTGTAAATATCGTATAGACTTAGACCATTTAAATTGCAGCTGCTGCTTGTTGCAATTACCATCATCCAACCATCTTAATTTAAAGTAAAATTGTAACCGTTTGTCTTGAAGTGAAAAGGCTTTTTTACTTTACAGTAAAAATTAAAAATATTCCTTAAAGTTCCTTAAACATGTTTTGCATAAGAAATAGTCTGTTTTCCAGAACCGAGCACGTGATGACTAACGGCTGCGTGGTGCTCAAGGCACCCACGTTCCACTGGGAGCCCCAACACTGCGGAGAGATCAAGGACTTCATTTGCGAGCAGACTCGCTGCTACTACTACAACTACGGCTCCATCCCCGTTTCCTCGGCGCAGGGGTAATGCCAGGTGAGATGCCAACCGTCTCCGGAGGCCCGCTCCCCGACAAGCCGCGCGCTCTCGATTCTTATATCCTTACGTACACATTATTAATTTTTGCACAGCTTAGAAAAATAAAATCGAGCACCTATCACAAATATGTCAACAGGACGACATAATCATTATTAAGTATTTAGCAATATACCCTAATAGCATTTTGAGTAGTTTGAGTTGCTAACATATATTGTATGTGCAATAGTCGGTTGTATAACAGAGTAACAAGCGCGCGGGCCCGCGGGATTAGGCTTCTGCGCCAACCCAACCACCAAACAAGAGCCCTACACCCAGCAGTATTTGGTTTTAAAAAGTATTTTACTGTTAATTTAATATTGCCATTAGTACTTTCCACTATGGCGTATATTTAATGACATTTCAAAATTGTCTAAAACATTTGGTGGGTGGGTGAAGGGGGCTTTGCTTGGTATCTCTTTTGATAATTTATTATGCATAATGAGATTCTTGCAAGTTGAATGTCCTTTCAATCAAGTTTGCAAGCGGCTCTCTAACATGAGGGTCGGTATTGTTTTGTCCTTCAGGAAACCGCTCTCGCTGACGACCACGACGACGGCCCACCCTCTTACGTCGTCGTCGCCGCCACCACCGCGCTCCGAGCACCTTCCAACCCACTTCACCCTGAACGACCTTATCGGCAAGCTACGCCCTTCGTCTCTCGACGGCCTGCAGCCCCCGCATTTGAAGACCGGTGCGTTGCTCAAGTCACCGCCGCAAATTGATTCCCACTATTCGCGAGCTGCCGACGCACATCCCAAGGATCACGAGCAGGAACAGAAAGAGGAACCGACGCAGGGTCCTTACGATGACGAGGAAGGCATGGTCGGGGACGACCCGGCTTCGTACTTGAGCCATGTGGCCCGCGACGCGCCCGCCGACGACGCTCCGTCCACCGTCGAGCCGGAAGCCACCGAGCACTCCGTCCATGCCAGCGGCATGCTGGCACCCCCCGCCTACTAGCCTTCGACTCGACGGCCACGCTTAGACTAAACTAAACGTGACAATTACGTATTCTTACTACCAAAAGTATTATTCGATAATTTTAGGCGTTTTGTATGCGAAGCGTTTTAATTTGTGCTTGCTTTTAGGGTGTATGCCACCGTAAACTTTCTATTGCTAGTGAGAGGTTTGTGTGTAATAAATAATTATGTATTATGTAATCTAGACCACATCTGTGGTGGGAAATGTAAGGTTTTAATGGGGCAATATTTTGTAACTATGAAGGTGCTGGCGACTCGATATTCGCGACTTGCCTCCGTCTTCAACAACATCACAACGAATATTCTACGAATTATAGGTACCTAACTTCGCTGAGATAATTTAAGTAGACGCGTCAGATCTCCGGTATTCCATTTAAACCGTTTAATATATGATAGTAATTTAATTTAAGAAAATTTTTCGGATAATGTCTGGACATATCATTTGGAATAATGGTTTAAGGTAGTGTTTATAATGTGACGTACCTAGTTAAGTATATTAAGTTGAAACTCAAGAATTTAAAGAATAGTGATGTAGCGAAGTTAATAAAATTTAAAACTCAATTGAAACTGATGTTTTATTTCACTATTGGAGATTTATATGTCCTCGTTGAACTACCACATTGATATAATAATGCCACAGCAATTTAAGAATAAATATTATCTCACAAAATATGTTTTAACATTAGAGTACAACATACATGTAGTTCTCTACAAGTTTACATTAGAGTCTACATGTTTACATTTACATGAAATATGATAAAAATAAAAGAGGAACTTTGGCTATCGACTATAACAGGGTATTTTTAATACTTTTTACAGCCAATTAACCAGTGATTGTTCCACACTTATTGGTATGAGAAATTACAAGTCAGTATTGTCTTGTAATGTAACACGCAATTGTAAGACAACAATATTATCTTGCAGTTAATATATATCCTTTGGAAAAAAAAATGCTAAAAATATGCTTTAACTTGCTGGAATTATCGATTTGGGGCCCAAGAGTATATCTCGCTAATCGCTCTCAGTGCTATAAATGGCTCCCTCGACGTTGGGCATCCTCACTGAAGTCTTACTTATAGAGCATCGCGGTCGGGGCGTTAGCGTCGCCGAGCAGGCAGCATAGCGTGCAGTCTTTTTTCCACCACACTTATTTACGCTCCATCGCAGTTGTTTGTAAGCTATTTGTGTTTCATTTGCAAAGATGCGGTTTGCAATCTCATTGAGATATGCAACGCGGCTGTCTCCTTTCTCAGGAGTAGCAATTCCTATTTGACAACTTTTGAATAGGATCAATATACGCATGGGCTATTATTTATACGTATTAATAGGACTATGTCCTAATTTAGTGTCTTCACATCCATATTACTAACGAATATGATTCAACTAATACTGTTACCACCAACTACTAACTTACACTACGATTTCTTTTGTACAATTAAGTTTAAGGTATGTCACTGTTGTCATGGGAGATAGCGGCGCTTACCATCAAGTGGGCTGGATGCTAGTTTGCTACTTCAATCACATAGAAAATCTTCTTATTACGAGCCTAGGAGTAGATTTTACAAGTACTCACCATCCATTAATGACTCCCTCAACGTTGAGCATCGGCACTATCTTGAAGACGTATTTGGAGCGAAGCGCGGCCGCCGCGGCGGAGTTGCCGAGCAAGCAGGCGAGGGTACCATCCATCACCCACGACGCGTTGCTTTCCCCCGGGTGCACGCGCGCCGTCAGGAATATTATCTCTCTATCCTGTTGAAAGATACATCTAGAATTTTAGACAGTTAGATAACAGGTACAAGGACAGATTAACTTATTCTATGATTTTCAAATTTGTTAGCAAGGTATGCTTGATTAAATACGGAGTGCATTATATTAAAATGGTAACATCTGTACCTTATTACCCATATTTTACAAATAAATGATTAGATTATATTTTAAACCTGTAGAAAGAGATTGATCAAAAACTTGTAGAAAGAGATAAAATGGCACTTTACGATCGAATTAAAAAATAAACTGTTATTATTGTTATTCAAAGCCTTTTGTAACTTAACCACTGTAAATGAGGACTCGAAGCAACGACAGCCTATAACAAATCTTTGCTAGACCAAGTTCGGGGGCTACTCTATCAAAATGATGTAGTTTAAATGCAAACGAGGCGTAACGTTGATAGCTGCGTTCACGAAGGCCGTAAAGTGAATTAATAACAAAAAAAATTAATTCCTGCAAGTGTTCCACATCCCATTTATATCACAATATAATTGGGAAATTGTGCATAGTACTCAGTTTGGCAAATTTGCACATATGCCGTTCTAGCTCTCCCCTACTACTACTATCCCAATTATCTTACATGAGATCAATTACGACAAATGCGTTGCTACGAATTATATACTCTCATTTTTAGGGTTCCGTACCCAAAGGGTAAAACGGGACCCTATTACTAAGACTCCGCTATATTTACTTGTATATTACCTTATAAAATAAATAATTAAATAACAATAAAGTACAACGTAACAACGTACAACAACAACGTACAAACGTAATTTTCTATTATAGATGATAGTACGGAACCCTTCGTGCGCGAGACCGACTCGCACTTGGCCGGTTTTTGAATTTAAATCAGAATACAGTTGTAAAATATGCTAAATGTTTACTGCGTATCGTTTTAATATTGAGAGAAAATTGGCATATTACTCAGCCAATCTAAATTTGTAGAATACTATCATAAAATTAAAATAAACATTAAAAAACTTTCGGCAAATAAAATTACTTTTGAAGTAGCAATTTCTTTAAAAGTCATAATAATCTATTTATATAAGCATGATTTATAGAAAGTATAAAATCCATAGTAGGTACACAACACAAACTACACAACCATAAAACGAAATACCTACCGCAATAGGATTTGTAGGCGTATCGTCTGCTGACACAGTCAGTAGTGGAACTTCATTGCTGTTCAGAGAGTAGCAGAGCGGCTCCGCACGAAGGTATGCGCCTGCTGGCATTTGTGCACTCCACTGCCATATCCGACTCTAACAAAAAGATTAACTATTCCCGTTAGACATACTGGAAATCACGTTACTGCAATGCGATTGAAAAACCCTAATGGCTACATCAGACGCTGCGTAGTACTGTTGGTTTCCCTTCTTCAGATATACAAATTAAACGCTTCTTGCACTTGTCTGTCACAAATACAAGGTTTGTCCGACACACTTATTTTCTTATGATCAGATGAAATCGGAGTTGTAAATGATCGGCAATATATACAGCAATATGAAGAAATTAAGAATGAATCGAGTCGTATTTTAAATGTTTTAAGAGTTATATAAAAAATAGTGATGTGATGGTACATTTGTAGGTTGTACCATAAAAAACATTTTGTCTCGTGAAAAATTACTGCATGATTGTGCGTAGGAGGTTTTAGATAAACTACTAGATGAAACATAATATCAGACACTGATCGTTTCAGATACTTTCACTTACTCGAATTTCGTGATAATTATCATAATGTTTATGGGCGGACTTGCTTATTACGTGATTTTATTTTTGAGTAT
>DWJG01000044.1:0-12667 GCA_018248795.1 Ectomis octomaculata | reverse complement strand
TAATTTAATGGGTCTCTTAATATGTGTCTAATTAGTCTCAAAAAAATATTCAAATTAGGCTGAAATGACGGCTATTCACAAGCTGCAGAAAGAATTATTTGAGAAGGTTAAAAACGAAAAAAGTTACAATGAATTAGATATTTTATCGACTATCCGGTCTAGAATCATAGTAATCTAGTGATACTCTGTATTGGTGAAACACGTGTTAGTGGGAATGTATACAAGTAGATTGTTGGACCGTAATTTTAAACTTCATGAATTTCCAAATTAACGCTTGATCGGATATTTTAATTAATCAGATTGTTTCAGACCCCAACATTCCTGGTTACACGGCTTGTAACATCTCTTACGAACATCCTTCAAACTCGAACAAATCTGTGGAATGCGGACAGATGACATCCCTGACACTCAACTCGGGGCATGTCTACACTGCGTAATACTGCCGCATTGCAGATGATCTACCTAACCTGACGTGTGCAGTACCATTCATTTTTTCTTATTAACTAGTCTACTTTCCTTATATACCCGTACTACTCGTATTCGTCAAACGAGGGCTTTAAACGGTAAATTAACTATGTATGTAGTTTCGGGATCACACATAAAAATAATATATATATTTTTTGTTTTTTTTTGTTTTTTAATTAGCTGGAAGGCTAATTTAGTTTTAACTGCTCTTCTGCTATATTAATTTTTTTGTTAAAAAATACGTAATGTAACATACCATTAAATGATTAATTATATTCCTTTCTTTCTTTCTATTCAGTAATAAAAGTAATCTCAAAAGAAAATTCAACATTTAATTAAAAAATCTATGCGTCAGCTGTAACGAACTGTGCAAATGTAATTACATTATCCTAAAATTTGAAGAGATAAAAATGTGATATTGAGTTACTTGTGCCGAAATCAGGGGAATATCAATTTATTCCTGCGACGATTCGTCAAAGCTAAGCGTCGTTCTATTGCCTATATATATAACTGAAAAAATCCAATAAATTCCACGATTTGGAACACAATTCAGCGTTAGGTACACAATTTACTGACAGATTTTTAGCTCTTAACAGCTTTATATTAGATGAATTGCGTTTGTTGTATAATATCTCTTCATTCGACTTCTATGCCTACTGTAACAATATTATCACAATGACAACTATGCAAGATGAATTTAAGCAGCCGAAGCGCTTGATATGTTTTATTAGACGGTGTTCTCTATTTCACTATTTCAAAAGCTTAAGCTTATTCACTAATACAGAATTCACAATTCAAAACACTTCTCATTTTTACCTAATCTATAAAGTAAGTAAAAAGTATTAATCCGAAATTAGTCGTAATCAATTGCGATTAATGTTTTACTCTCGTTTCTCTAATGTGCTCGGTAGGAATGATCAGTATCCATGGTAAATACGGCAGTGCGTGACAACTCACATTTAGAACATGGTTTCCAGTCTCGCAGGCCCAGGTGGTTGCATAAGCAAGGAGGGACAGGAGCTCCTTGCTTATCATTCGACCTACCGTGTCCGGTTTACTACTACCAATAATAAAAAAAACACAATAACGTTGGAGTGGTATAATTATTTTGCTGGCGTGGAGAAATCAGGCTGCCTCGGCAGTTGCGAAGAATAACTAAGGTATGTACTCGTTTAAATTGCAGAGCGTGTACGGAAAACTTACGAGTAGTACATGGTCTCAGGTCTCAGGAGCACTCGTGGGCTTAGGTCCGTGGGCGTAGGCTCAGGTCTTCATTTGGAGTGTTATTATGAATTGCTACGCAGGTTTTGTTTTTCATGAATATGACTTCTAGACGTAATATAGTTTAAAGGTCCGTCAAAAAAGAAAAATACAAAATTTAATTAAGACACTCACGTCTAACACATGGTCTCCGGTCTCGCAGGCGCAGGTGGTTGAGGTTGTGGCGGCTGCTCTGCGGAGCGCTGTCGCGGCAGCTGCGACGAGTCCAGCACTATCGACGGCCGCGGCGGCAGGCTCTCGCTCACCATGTGCGAGAGGGACAGCTCGCTTGACGCGTTCGTGTCGCCTTGGTATTTAAACATTAATGTTATTTAAGTCATTAAATCTTTATTATAGATATAATCAGCATCATCAGCAAGCGTAATCATAAAAAAGTATGGAGAGCGCGTAAAAAAGTAAGATATTTTGTCAATTATGCAACCTGTAAAACTGTTCGGAGCTGTCTGATACATTTTCTCGTGCAACAGAAGAACAATCTGTGTTTTATTTGCAAAGGTACGGCTGGAAGCAAAACTTATACGTGAGGTGACCAACTTAGATTTAGGAATAGAAAAAGCATAGGTACACGAGTTTTTAGGGTTAGTTGGAGATGGTAAGTATAATTGATTATTTACCGTGAATCCACTATAAGTCAGAATTTTTTACACATTCCGATGTAATAAATGGTGAATTGGCCATATTGGTATTATTCGGAAAAATTTAGGAATTATTCAAAATGTAGACATACTATACTTACAATACTACAAAAAAAAAATTATAAATGTTATTAAATTTTAAGGAAGATCATTAAACTTACCAGAGGGCTGTCTAGGCACGGGCAGAGACACTTCCCCACAAGTGTCATCACCGAGTAGCGGTTGCAATGGAGACGGAAGCTCTCGGCTGTCTATTGCTGATGATCTTCGTAATGAATGCCTGGATAATAAGTATATAATAAGTATATTTAATTGATTTAAATTTATGTAGATATATGAGTGTTTCTAAATAATAATCTAATAATAATCTAATAAGGGCATAATTAAAACATTATATATAGTTTAGATGAAAGAATAATTAATCATAGTTGTACTGACTCCACGTCAATATGTGATTTTCCAAATCTTTGCAATGTATAGTGGATTGCGCAACAACAGAATAAGCGCTTAATATTTTATAATGTTGTATGAAGATTAACTACTAAAACACTCACATTTACATTAATAGTTACATAACAAAGTAATTACAACTTCGGTTAACAAGTAATTAAATAAGTTTTTTTTTCAGTTATCATTTGATGTGATATGTTAGGAATAAAATTGATAATATCTCATTAAATCTGCAATTCAAGGTAAACATAATTTTACCGCGAAATTTGTTACATAATTTAGCTGTAAACCCTAAAAAGACAGGCACCCTCGCAGAAATGTCGTTCAGATGCATAAAAAGCGTAGTCTGACTATACATGTTTCATGTGTCTACTGTAAAATTGTAGCTAAAGGAGACATTTTACAAAAAAGTCTGTCAAATTATCTGATATATTTAAAGAGCATTAATAATTGAATAACTTTTAACTATCCATATTCATTAAAATGGGTACAATGAAAAATATAGCATAATAATGCAAAATATAAAGCAAATATGTAGTATTAAATTATTGCTATATTGCTAACTCCATTTATAATGGGTATTTCATTATATTTTGTATATTAATTGTAAATAAAAATATTATAAAGTAGGAAAGTATCAGAAATATTATAATACAGTGAAACTTGCCTAAGAAGGATTTAAATAAGTCAGAAACCTCTATAATTGGGACTCATGTTAAAGTCCCAACACACTTTAGCACTGAATTAATTCCATTAGTGGGATGAAGCAAACCTTTATATCTGGGATTTATTTCCATTTAATCTTCATAGTTACCTCTTGAACTGAGACAGCAAGTAAATTTTAGATGCATTAACCTCTGTAGCCGTGATAATATTGTTTTGATTGTTTACTTACTTATTCTTATTTTACCTGTAACTTCCGCACTTAACTACTTTGAGCCTCACTACTCTATTGTGTGCTATCGTACCCATCATGTAATATGAGTTTTATTGTCAACCATAAAGGGAGTTCTAAGGAAACATTCTTCTTTTTTCAGAAATAACATAAATTGTATCCAAACTTTGTAGACATTGTATTCCTTAACCACAAGTCAAACTTACTGAAAATGTAAATATAAAAATTGACTATTTTATTCATCCATTTGATAAGGTCAATAATATGGATAACATCCTATCAATGAAAGTTATATCCTTAAATTAAAGAACATGAAACCATGGCATTAAATATTTTTTACATAGATGTGAATGTCGCCCACACCCTTTCAAAAGATTAAAAGTAATGTCTGTTTAATTTTTACCACCATGTATATGTGAAAAACATAGTTTCCATTTAAGATTCTAAACAATGGCATTTGATTTTCAGTTTGCGAACTACTTGCCGATGATGAAGTTGAAATAGATCCTGGCCGTTCTAAGTACTGGTGTGAAAAAGCAGAAGCTACATTTCCAAGACATCCAATAACATTTAAACTTCGTGAACGACTTCTAACTACAACAGATCCTGACTCTGAAACCTTAGTTAAATTTTTAAAAGCTGAACTTGCAGTACGGCCCAAAGATGCAATTCTCCACACTCGTCTTCTTAAACATTATCTTCTTTCTAATCAAATAAGAGAAGCATTTGATCATAGTTGCAATGTAGAGTTTGACGAACAATTTTTTTTGAATAATTATTCCTGGTATGACACACTTTCAGAAATACTGAAACACAATTCTCTCAACACCAATGACTGGCTGTATCAACTACTTTTACTCACAGTTAAAGAAAGGATTTGTGTTTTAAGTTTAACTGAAACGCACAATGGACCTTCAAAAAGTTTAGTTGAGACAAATGACCTTCTATGTGCATATGATCAAGCATTAGAAAGTGTTCACAAAAGGGGAGCCCCACCTGGGTTTGCAGAATTTCATACAAACTTAGTACAGCATCATCGAGGTCAGCTCGCATTTCATGCTGCTACCTATCTACTAAAAAAGGCAAAGAAAAATCAATTAAGTTGGCGAGAAGCAACAATATTTGCAAATCCTTTAATGTTGATTGCTTGGCAAATAGTACCACTCGATCCTAAAGTAAATTGGCTTATGCATGCACCTAAAAAGCAACAGAATGCAGTACACCGATGGTATATAGCGGGTTCATACAGATGCTCCCAATCTGGTCATTATATACTAACGAATATGCAGGAAAATAGTCAAGTTTTTCTAGATCATATTTCAGAATTCTGTGCTGGTGCTCACTGGAAAGACAAAATTTATGAAATAATATTCCCAGGTAAAGATCACTCGACTAAAACTAAGTTTTCACACCTGACGTCTAATACTTTTAATGCTCCAGCACTTAGATTGCCAAGGAAACATGAGGTTGAAGCTTACGATGACAATGCTCAAAGAGAATATCCAAATTCATTACATCATTTTGTGTGGATATTAAATAATTACAAAAATTTCGCAAAGTTTAAATGTTCTTTGTTTGACATGTTAACATCAAATACAAGCAATTATGGAGTTGAAAGTTTAAATAAACTTGACATTCTTGCATTTCTTTATAGTACAACATTGTCTACTCAAAATAAACTTAATCAAATGACCTCACATAATGTTGGTAAACCCAAAGTGCTACCTGCCAACATCATGGATTTGATGTGCTCCCTTGCACAAATGAAGTGGTGGGACTGTGCATACAAATACAGTCAAAAAGAGTTAGGTGCTGATTTAACAGGTATTCATTCAACATTGAGCACTGGTATTGAAGTGGTAAGGTGCATTGATAATCACGGTCTTAACCCAAAACTCCTCTGCATTCTTGGTGGTATATTTAGTGAACAAGCAAAACAGTGTTCTAATGTGGATGTTAAAAATAGCTTGGAAATTAGAGCTCGACTATATTATTCTTCGGCTATAAACCTTCTTGAAAAAGTGAAAAGTAAAGTTATTTTGAAAGTTCCTGAGAAGAGGCTATTTGATTATACATCAGATTTGGATACTAAAGAATTAAATGCGTTAATAGAAGAATGCAAGATTTATGTAGCCAATGGTCATCTTATTGAAGGTGAATATGAGAAAGCAATAGAGTTACTCTCAAGCTTAAGATCACCATATGCTTGCTTTTACCTTAGTGAGACTTACAAAAAAATAGCCTTTGAAGAAAAGAAATTATCTAAGGATGTTGATTCAGAAATGAAATATGTCACCTTATTGAACAAAGCCAAAAAATTTGCATACAAAGCTTTAGAGAAACTGAAAGAGACAGATATTTCATACAAAGATAACCCTTTATATTTAAATATCCAAGAACTCATTGAAGACATTGAATGTTGCATGAATAAAGTTGATCCAGATATATCGAACTCTGCATTAAATGTGTATTCATCCGATGAAAATGAATCAGTAGGTGGAAATGAATATATATCCCTAAGATCAAATTCTAATTTCTATTATAAACAAAGTTCCACACCTAAACCACCGAAAAAACATGTATTAACTGCAAATATGACTAATTACCGTACTGCTGTGGATTCGCAAATATTAGAGAGCAATGCAATTGACCATCAAATTTTAGAAAGAATAGAAAAACAAGTCAAAGATTTACAAAAGAAAGACTCAAATATTAATGACTTCATGGAGCAAACAAAAGAATGGTTTAACGAGAATCGAAAATTGAGTAATCAAATAATAAGTACCATTAACTCCAACATTCAAAATACTACAGAACAATTCAAGCTTTTAAAGGTTTCTGTGGATCAAGTAAAAGATCAAATTGAAGAATGTAAAAATGAGTGTAAGGATGTTGGTGATTTAAAAAAACAGATAGCTGAATTAAAAAAAGAAGTAAACAAACTGAAAAAAGCGTCTTCTGAACAGACAATAGATGAAAGTGACCTCTACAACATTGATGATGAGTACAGGGCAAATGAAAATGTTACAGGATTTGGAACACAATTACCTTTTCCGCCGTCTCATGTTATGCCACAATTTGCTCAGCGCCTTGTACCCCCATTTCCAGTTGCAACCAATCCCTATCAACTATATGGACAAAATTTTTATAATCTATATAACCAATATTCTCAGTTTCCTCAAGTTTCGGCTGTTCCTGGGGCTCCGCAAATCTTCGATCCTACTAGATCTCAGGCTAACTATCCTGGTGTTTATACTACACCTGATCAAATGTACCTAGACGTATCTCACCTTGTTGGAGCAACAATGCCAACTGTGCCAACAGTCCCTACAGTACCAACTGGCACAGATATTGAAGGTACAGTAGCTACTATGCCTGCTGTTTCTACAATTACAGTTCCAGTTATTACTTCAGCTCCTACAAAAGTATCAGCTCCAAAATCGAAAATAGCACCAAAGGTAGAGGTGAAAGATACTTCTCGTTTACCAGTAAATGTAGTTATAACCTCATCGGATCCTCTGCCACCCTGCACTTCTGCGCCTACTCAAGTACTAAGTGTAACAATCCCACCAAAGCATATTAAAGGGAGTCCACATAATTACCAAATACCAATGCCATCATCGAATGACGCAAAGGGAGTGACTCCTATTCCAGTGTTCAGCTTTCCTAGTAGTGCAAACAAGACAACAATTGCACCGGTAACAACAACTACAACAGGAAGTTTCCCCAGTTGGAATCAATCCATTGTGAATAATCAACCTGAAATATCTGGTACTATGAACAATAGTTTAAATAAATCTAGGACTCTATCTGAAAAAAGTAATACCTCAATAGAAAACTACGATCCGTGTCCCGACTTTAAACCTATTATTCCTCTCCCTGCTGAAGTAAAAATAACTACAGGTGAAGAAGATGAGACGGTTATATTCAATGCCAGGGCTAAGCTATATCGATTTAGTGATAAGCAGTGGAAAGAGAGGGGACTTGGCGAAATGAAATTGCTCAAGCACAAGGCAACTGGTAAAGTGAGGGTACTCATGAGAAGAGAACAAATACACAAAATTTGTGCGAATCATATTATTTCGGCAGAAATGGAGATTACGCCGATGAAAAACGAAACCAAAGCTTACTTCTGGGTGGCGAATGATTTCGCTGAAGAAACAGTTATTTTAGAAAAATTCTGTATAAGGTTTAAAACGGCGGATATAGCAAAACAATTTTATGATGTTTTCGAACAAGCTCGTCAAGATGCCTTGAACCAAATGGGCAAAAACGATAGTATTATAAAATCAAATGAAGAATCAAAAATAATAAAATCCACTCCCAATGTAACATTAACTCCAAACACAAGTACTAATGCTGATGACAATAAAACTGTGATGGGTGGTTTTACGTTTAGCTCTACACCTACATTTAAACCCTTATCTGAAAGCAATAAAGTGGAACAGAAAACTGTTGAAACAGCTACAAGTAAAAGTAATATATTTAGTGGACTAACATTTAAAACGACTACTAACTCTCCAAATGTCACAAATAATTCTCTGTTTGCTAGTTTATTGAATGCACCATCTAGTCAAAATGCAAACACCAAACCTGCTCAAAATGAAGCACGGAATTTAAATACTTCTGATGTTGTGGAAGAATTTGAACCAACAGTAGAATTTAAACCTGTTATTCCATTGCCAGCATTAGTTAATCAAAAAACAGGAGAAGAGGATGAAATAATTTTATTTGAACATAGAGCCAAACTTTTACGTTTCGATGCTGCAGTTAAAGAGTGGAAGGAGCGTGGCCTTGGCAATATTAAATTACTAGTACACAAAGATAATGTTCAAAAGTTGAGGTTATTGATGCGTAGAGAACAAATAATGAAAGTATGTTGCAATCACGCAGTAACGAAAGAAATGGTGTTTCAAAAAATGCCGAATATGGATAAGGCTGTAACATGGTGTGCAAAAGATTTTTCTGATGGTGAATTGGTAGCTGAAACATTTTGTTTAAGATTCAAAACTGTACAAGCGTGCGACAATTTCGTTGCTTCGGTAAAATCTGCTCAGTCTAAAATCACAGATGATTCCAAGACTATGAAAGAAGAGCAAAATGCAGCAACGTTTACGCAAAGTGGAGGTTTTGGGGATCAGTTTAAACCAAAACCTGGATCTTGGCCTTGTGATGGATGTTATACAAATAATTTAGAAAGTTTTGAGCAATGCGCGTGTTGTGAAAAACCAAAGCCAAAGGGAGCCAATGGTACTAGCAAAAATCTAGGAAGTGGATCTTACAATTTTGGTTTTGGAGAAAGATTCAAGCCGAAACCTGGCTCTTGGGAATGTAAATCATGTATGTTACGTAATGAATCAAATAAAGACTTATGTAGTGCTTGTAATACCCCAAGAGAATCATCTACACAAATAACTGACTCTAAATTTGCATCTAAAAATCAGCCAATGATATTTGGAATTCCTAATCAAACACAGAGCAGCCTGGCTATCACCAAAGATTCTACAGTTCCAGTATCTTCAGGTTGGGGCGATCAATTTAAACCTAAAAAGGGATCATGGGAATGTAGTCAATGTCTTGTACGAAACAATGAAAACGTAGAAAATTGCAGTGCCTGTAATAGTCCTAGACATGTAGGAGCTCCCACAACTACAGTAAAGTATAAATTCGGCATCGATGACCCGAAAACAAAAAATCAAGTTACCAATTTGTTTGAAACCCCAAGTACTCAAAAGTTCAACTTTGGTATTCCTGCTAATCAAACGGCCATAGTAGTTTCGTTTGGGGAGCGAAAAGCTACAACAAGTGTCTTTGCTATCACTAACCAACAATCAAATGATGGTCCCATAAACTTTTGTTTAAAAAATACTAATGAAAGTCAAACTAATAAACCAGCTTTACTTCCAACTCCCCAGTTAAATTGGACGGAGATGAAAAAGTTTGATTTTATGGGAATAAAGCAGAAAGATCCTTCAAGTACTAAAACAACAGATGTGCCATTTGGTCCAAAACAAAGTGATGCAAATGTATCCATAGTTGGTCAGAAACATGGTCTTGGGGATAAGGTAATATTTTATTTTTATTATTATACATATTATGTTTTTATGAAAATTATTTTGCAATCATTGTGAACATTTATATCTCTATTTTATCATTTAAAAAGTTCTAGGATTATTAAATTTCTATATTTCGACTGGGATTATAGTTTCAATTCTAGTCTAGTCTAGTTCGACCAAATAACATAATTTTAATGTGATATTTTAAAAACATACTTCAATTTCAGAAAACAACTGAAATAAAGGCTGAAACTGGATCAGATGATGTTATATTTGTTAATGAAATACAAGCTACTGAAGAAGAAAAACATAAAGCTAAGGAACTAATGTTACCAGAAAATTTCTTTACTTATAAAACTAAAGACCCCTGTCAAGGATGCCGTGGTTGTAAAGAAGATGATGGAGATTCAAAGTCTGAACCATGTACTAAACCAAATAAAACACAACAGAAATGTTTCGACCCCTCAACGCCTATAAGAACTATAATGTCGTCTATTCAAAGTCCATCAAATTCCGTGTATGGTACTCCTAGTAGTTTTGAAAAAACAGTCGATATATCAATCTTCCGAACGCCATTAGGAGCAACTGTGTCTAGTCCTATTTCATTGTCTTTTACAAGCTCTGCAAATAGTGTAGACGAGAGTTATGCTACGAATAAGGAAAATACATTTATTGAAAAGACTACCAGTGGAATAAATTCGACATCAAAAAGTTCTATCTTAATGCCGCCTAAATTTGTTTTACAAAACACATCTAAAGATGGAAAAGATGAAGCAGATTCAAAGTCTGAATCAACAACTACAGAAACAAAATCAATATTCGGGGATACCACTGTAGGAATTTCGGTAAACAAATCTATATTTGGCCCTAATCAAAACAAAATTCAAGAAGTAGGAACACCTGGAGTAAAATCTGTGTTTGGCACAACTGATCAGAAATCTGTTAGGTCTATCTTTGGAACAGATGAACAGTCAGTGAAGTCTGTCTTTAGCACAGATGACCAAAAGTCAGTCAAGTCTATCTTTGGAACAGATGACCAAAAGCCAGTTAAGTCTTTCTTTGGAACGGATAACCAAAACCCAGTCAAGTCTATCTTTGGAACAGAGGAGCAAAAAACAGTTAAATCTATCTTTGGAACAGAGGAGCAGAAACCAGTTAAATCTATCTTTGGAACTGATGATCAAAAGCCAATTAAGTCCATTTTCGGGACAGGTGATCAAAAGCAAGTTAAGTCAATTTTTGGAACAGATGATCAAAAGCCAGTTAACTTATTCAGTTATGCAACACAAGGAAGTATTTTTGGTCCAGCTGCAATGAAAAACTTTGATTTCACTGGAAATGCATCCAATCAAAGTAAAGTTTTCGAGACTGTTACTAATAATAGTGAAAAAATAAATGATGTACAACAATCCTTGAGCGGTGCTGCTAAAGTAGACAATAATCCTGAAAAATCTGTTGAGCTTAAACCCGTAGAGAAAAATGACGCACCTTTCAAACTAGAAAACAATTTATCATTTGAAGTATTATCTTCTAGTGGCCCTGGATTTAAAATCGAAAGTGAGTACAGTAGTTTCAAAATTGATTCAATTCTAATGAAGTAAATATGTTAATATAATTAAAATTGGATTGTTATCCATTGCAGAAAAAGCAGATTTTAAGTGGGAAGGTGCAGGTCAGCAGTTATTTGGAACACAGGGCAAGGAAGCCAGTAACAAATCTAAAAATGATAGTGCAGATGCCTCTGGTACTGCGGCTGATGAGGAATATGACCCCCATTATGAGCCAATTGTACCTCTACCTGATAAAGTTATTGTTACCACTGGTGAAGAAGATGAGGTATTTAACATCATTTACAACATATTTCATTATGAATTGCTTAATATATTACCTTTTTTCTGATGGGATATATGCAATCTATACCTTTACTGCATCAGCTGCATAGCCATATGTGTAGCATAGAAGTGATTGTTCATTTGTTTTTATGTCTTTGATTATTATTCTTTTAAATGTGGATCCTAGGATTATACATATATTTGAACACAAACCTACAGGTAAAGCTCTTTGGCGAACGCTGCAAATTGTACAGATATGACGACTCAACCCACGAGTGGAAGGAACGTGGTATTGGCGAAATGAAACTGTTGTACCATCCTGGTCGCAATACGTACAGGTTGTTGCTGCGAAGAGAACAGGTATGAGTTAATATCATTAGAATTCTGTTCTGAAGGGGTGGTAAACAGACTGTTACTAAGATTTGCTATGTTATGTCTAGCCATAAGTTCTGTTACAATTAAAATATCCGATAATCTCTAAAAAAAATAATTATTCTGTGTTTTTCGTCCGCGTATCGAAGTTACAGCTGTTTTGATCTTTCGTCTCACTTTTGTTTTAGTGCCTTATTTAAGGTATGTATCTTCTTTAAGCCCCTAGACCTAAGTCTTGTTTGATCATCTGAGAAAGTGTCCACGGTGGGGGTCTCATTTCTCTGGAAAGGATTATCTGCTTCCTTATGGGATTTCGACGAATTCTAGTTTTGACTGCGTTGACGGCCTGGTTTGTTCGAATAGACCGCGGTCGGCCGGATCTCTCCTCGTTATCAAATTACTATTCTCTTTAGTGCCCCTCTCCATTTCAAAACATATTAACATACAATAATTTATATGCAAAAAAAAATTGGAACAAAAAAAATACATACGCGAGGAACATTGTAACCTCCTCCTTTTGAAGTCGGTTAAAAACATACAATTATGGCGGGAAAGAAGTCTATTTTTTTTCGTAGAAGCTAATGTTCCAAATTCAAATTGTTTTTTTTAATATGTAAAAAGGCAGTAAAAGAATTTGTGGCTCAACTAGTTATATAAATAAATTATACACAACACAGTTAT